>PVJH01019682.1:0-42234 GCA_004026705.1 Nesogale talazaci
AAAGCACACCGTATTTGGAATGGAATGTGTGCCCTCTACCTCATCTCATGCTCTGAGATAAATACTGCTGGCTGAGCCTTGAATAAACGGAGTTTGATCAGAATTTGTCTTGCTCCCCGTCTCTGTGTCTTTTCTTCATCCAGGTTCGTCGCTTCCTAAGGTCCCCACGTGAGGGTCTCGCTGGCCGAGACCCCAACAGTAACAGAGACAATACATTAAAAAAATATTATCCAAAGAGAAGTAATTACATTAAAAAAAATTTATCCTTCTTTTTCAACCCTTCTGAACTTTGACCTTAGGTAAATATCACATCTTTGACACCAAATGATAATTATTGTAAGGTATGCACACATAAGTAAGGTTATTATTCCTCTTATAGGTTTATATATTATTTGTTTAATAATTAAATCACTGTTGGGGAGAACTCAAGAAGTTGTCTAGGTAGAATCACCTGCCTGGTACTCCTGTTGTTAGATCAGAAAATTAAGAGGTAAGAAGGCCAATATTGGGAGGCTGGGTGCTAAAAATAGGTTCAGTTTATTAGGGTCTGATTCAGACATTCCCCTGTGATTTCTGCCCATGGAGTGATTCTGGAACTGGATGAAATGCCCTTAGTTAACTGGTGCTAATCCCTTACCAGATCCAGCACGATGGCATCCACCACACCTTCCTATGGCCAGACTCAAAGTGTGCAGTAATTTCCCATACTGAGGTCTAAAGGTGGTCATAAACCCAGGCTCCTGGAGAGTCTTTGAGAACTAGCCACAAGTCCTCAAACCTGAGTTCCCCTCTATGCTATCCACCCCACACTTGTATTCTACCTCCCCAGCTAGGAACAGTGACCACATTAATCATGTTTTTCCCTCTCTCTCCACCTCTGTACCTGCCAGTGTAGGTCACAATTGAAAATTTGCTACCAATTTTCAGCAAATGAGGAGTCCCTGGGGGACTGAGCCAAGGGTGACACAGGAGGGCAGCTCAGGAATAATCAGATCCAGTCAGCCTTAGAACCACTGGGCTAATCTGGCCCCCTTTCCTGATAACAGGGCACTACAAGAGCCCATTCTAAAAAGAAAAAAAATTAAAGACTTACAATTCCAGGTGGTGTTCCTTTGTGTAGCTTTAAAAGTAAACCATCAGAAACCTGGCCCTGGAATATTAGCATATTATTAGCATAAAAAGACATGCAGAATTCTAATCCTTAGAGCATAACCTACGAAAAATATAAGGGCTGAAAGCCACAGCCCAAGCCAAAAACTGACTCTACCCAGTTTTGGGCTCCACAGAGAATCTTTTAAAGACTGCAAATTGTGGCCAGATAATCCAGACCAGACCTGTGCCCATACTACAGCCAACCCCTGACCCCCAAAACCCTACCCAATGACACACCTACAATTATTGGCCTCAGTACACCCTCTGAGTGCTCCCCGCACCCCCTCTCCATGCCAATCTCAACAGTACTTTGCCTACACAGCAGTCCATCTCTCCACCATAGTAGGCCACAGGTAATGGAACCTCATCCAGGAGCTTCCCCCCTAAGAAAGCAATTTCTGTCCCCACTCTCCCTTGTCTTGTCAGTTTCCTCTGCCAGTCTCTCTGTGCCTCAGTTTCACCTTTACATAGACAATAGGATATCCCTTCACAGAAGGGTCACAAGGAAGGGATGAGCCAAACAAGGTGCAGTATAGCACCGGATGAAACATGTAATACTGCTCTAGTTCTTTGAGGTCTCTCAGCCCTCTCTTTCTCTCTCTCTCTCTCTCTCTCTCTCTCTCTCTCTCTCTCTCTCTCACACACACACACACACACACACACACACACACACCAATCTTGACCCCAGTCCTGCCTTTCATGTCTGGTTAGACTGGAGCATGTACACTGGTACAGATAACAGCTCATGATACACAGATTCCAGCTCAGATAAACCCTGAGGAACAGAACTGGGAGTAGTGATACCAGGAGAGTAGGGAGGTGGTAGGGGGAGAAGAGTAGGAAGGGAGAATCAATTGTAATTATTGATGCATAATCTCATCTCCCAAAGGATGAATAACAGAAACATGGGTGGAGACAGTAGTTAGTGTGAAATATGAACACAATAATAATTTATAATCTATCAAAAGGGCATGAGGTTGGGAAAGGTGAGGGAGAGAAAAAAGAGGAGCTGATATCAAGGGCTCAAATAGAAAGTAAGTATTTAGAAAATGATGATGATGGCAACATATGTACAAATATGCTCAATACAATTGATGTATGGATTGTAATAAGAGCTGTAAGTGCTCCCCATAGAATGATTAAACACACAAACAAACATTAAATCACAGTGAAGTCAGGTTAAGCAGTTGAGATCCAGACTCAAGAGTGATCAAGGACCACTGTCTCAGGAGTTCCCCTAGTCTGACCCCAAACCTGATTCCTTCATGGTTTTGAGGTTTATCCACATCTTTCTCTCAGTCTACCAGGACCTTCCATTGAGATCACTTTCAGAGAAGTTTGTAGAGGGGCACTATCTTGTTGTTAAGGTCACAGAGTCCTTGAGCCTGATTTACATGTGCTTCCTTAGTTCATGGGACTATTTCCACTTGTTTTCGATTTCCAGCCTTTGTCTTTCCTCTGTACAGGAAGAGACCAATATTTGTACCTTGGATGGACACTCATGAGTTATAAAGATCTCAGTCCTACTCAAAAAGTAGGGTGTAAAACTCTCTCTTCATGAACTGTGTTAGTCCGGTTCAGTGTTTTCCAAGACAATGGTCCTGAGTCATCCTGAACATCAACTCATTTCCTCAAGGTGTCTGGTTACATGCAGGAAGTTGTCATAGTTTGAGTCCGGCACTCCTTAGTATTCAAAATCAAAGCATCTTTGCTCATTAACATTTTAAATAGAGTATTTGCAGTAGATTTACCACCAAGTATACTCTATAATGCAACAACATGTGAAGAGAAGCAGGAATGAGATCTAGGCTAGATGGTGGTAGAAACAAAGGTTCATCATATAAAAATTAACCTCAAATGACTGTTATCACATCAGAAGGTGGCGATGCCAATGGTAGGCTTTGAATGCATGATGGACATGAGAGAAACTGAATGCTGCCACTTGTAGGAACATTATAGATGATCTAGGAAATTACTTTTTTTAAAGATAAAGGAATGGAGATCCCTCTCTAGCAAAGTGAAGTGTCCTAGGTCACTTGGTCATTTGCTACTCAGTGAATAATAACACTAGTAAGAGTTGTTGTTCTACTCATAATGGCCTTGCATAACACCATCGAGACTGATCCCACAGACTTCCCAAGATTGGAATCTTGATGGGTGCAAATCTGTAGGCCTCCTCCTCCTCATAGCACTTGTTGCTAATATTATCGAGCACTCGCTATGTGTCAGCCATTATTCTAAGTGCTGCATGTGTGTTTAGCAGATGGACTGATTTAAGCTATATAGCAGATGATGTTATTTTCTCCACCAGGCAGATGGAGAAACTGAGGCTGGAGAGGGTAAATTCTTTGCCTAAAATCATAGACCTAGTGAGTGATGGAGCTATAGTAGTTCACACCAGGGAAATGGGACCCAGAGCTGTGCTTTTATCTCTGCCCTTCACGACCTCTCCATATGTCATGCTGACTGGGCCTCTGAGGAGCTGGAAGACGCTGTACTCTCATGAGCAAACGGTTAACTCAAGGGAAGTGGTATTAAAAATTATTGACATGCCATCAGTGACTGGGATGGAGTAGAGAAGAAACGGAGACAGGAAACCAGGTAGGAGCGTGTCCCAGCCCCATGGCAGCGACACTCTTGGTGCAGGAGTAAGGGGCAGGACTGAAGCAGATGGCAGAGGCCAGAAACTGTTACTTGTCATCCTTCACACCATCATGTGAATTAGTCTGTCCAGTTGCTTCTTTTCTTGGAACATCGAAGGCCCAGTGAAATGGTGGGAAGGAAGAGGAAAGAGAAAACACAAGATATGATGTGGGACCAATGTTTATGATTCTCTTGATGAGTCTGTGGTCTGCTCGGGATGAATTTGTGTATGTCTTTAGATTGATGATGTTGGTGCCATTGTCAGCAGGGAAGAAAATAAAGGAGGTGGACTGAGTCCCGGAGGCATAGTGGTTGTGTGTCAGACTGCGGCCCACTGGGTTGGAAGTTCAAATCCAGCAGCAGCTCTCCAGGAGCAAGACTGGGCCTCTTTTTCCCACCAGAGGGCAGTGATGCCCCCCCCCCAAAAAAAAAGAAAGTAAAGGAGAAAGATGCGGGGATGAAGATCACATTGGGATCCAGCTAGTTTTCATAGGCTTCCAGAGTAAAAGAGTCACTGTGCCAAAGCTAACAAACCTATTTTCTCTAGGGTCACAGCCACCACACTGATGACTGACTGATGCAGAAACATAAAGGCCAGACTATCTAGGCCCAACTTGCTGAAACCTTATAAGCCGTTCAAACAAGAGTTCTTGGGTTGAGCCTTGGTGGTGCAAGTGGTTGAGTGTAGGACTGTGGCCCGTGGGCTTGGCGGTTCAAATCCAGTGGTGGCTCTCAGGAGCAGCACAGGGTAGTGCCCATGACCACCAGAGGCAGTGATGCCCCCAAAAAATGAAAACAAAAAAACAAGCTTTCTTCAAAGCTGACCGGGGGCCCATACGGCAGCTCAGCTATCCACTCCTGCTTCTCTCTGTTCCGAAAGAACCCCTTAACAAACATGCAGCCTAAATTCTCCTCCAAGTCAGCCTGACAGCAAACACTGGAACAGTCATGGAGGCCATCTGCCTGCCTCAGGCCTGATTCCATTGCTGCTACTCTTCTTCTCACCAGAGTGCATGTCTCCTTCCATTCACTTCCTCCCCACAGGACTCCCCTTTGGAGAAAGCCACCTCGTAAGTCAAGGGCAGAGTTCTGGCTCAGCCCTTGCTAAAACCTTCAAATAGGCTCAGGACAGGCTTGCTCTACAGAGGTACTCTTCTCTAAGGACCTACAGGCTTCCCTTCACAAACTACAGTAGACCATTGAGGGGTTGTCTCTCCAGTTCGCCACAGTCTTTTTTGCTGAGCTGCTGCACCCTGAATGAGGTGGCCTCTGCCATGTTTGCAGAATGAGTGCCCAAGTTATATGTGGTAACTCACTCCAGCTCAGCCATCAGAACCAATATTCAGAGACAAAAAATGACTATGACCAGGTCTGAAGGCAGATCCAGGGTTGAGAGCAGACACTGTCGCCAGGTGTGCAGAAAGCAGCCAAAATTGGCAGGCAGAATGCAGCACCAGCCTGATGTCCCCAGGGTCATAAGGATAAATTCCACTTTTCTACTGGAGCAGATTCTAGGAATTGCTACCAATTAAAGATGACATACCTTGGAGCTTTATCAGTAGAGCCTGACACCTGGGATGGCAGAGTTCAGTCCTATGTCATCCCCTCAGTCAGTGTTGGAGCAAACCATTGTGATCCACTGAATTTTCATTGGTTAATTTCTATATCACTAGGTCTTTCTTTTGAGTCTGTTTCAGTCTGGAAGCTCTGCTGAAACTTGTTCATCAGAGTAACACCAAAGTATTCACTGATAAACGGAGGCTCATGCAGTGCAGCAGCTGGGAATCGAACTAGGGTCTCCCACAGGTAAGGTGATGATGACTGCTCAGATAATGAATTAACTGTAAATGGACAAAGGAGGCCAGAAAACCAATAAGCCATTGCAGGATGGTTCCCATGGCTTTTAAGATCAATGAGAGTTTGCATGTAGAGTCAGGCGTTGAAGGGATTGGGCACTGTTAAATGCTGAGTTCTCTTGGCATATACCCTTGGTTGTTCATGCATGCACACACACAGGATGAGAGCAGTTTCATCCACCTCCACCAGATGGAGCTTTCCTACCAGGAATCAGGTTTCAGCTTGTGTTGCCCAAAATGCTTCTCCACCTCAGGAACCAGAGAATACAATCAGAGGCTTGCTTTGATTTCAAAGGAAAACAGGCATGACGATTTGTGTGGTGGGGGAACCTGTATCTTTATTTGCAGGCACATGTGGCAGAGCTTGAAGGATTGTGTGTGTGTGTGTGTCTGTGTGTGTTATACTCACACTGTCGATGGGTTGACACCCCCTCCCGTCCCCCCCCCCGGCTGGTTTGCCAGAGTCCAGCTAGATGCTGCTTCCCTGGAAACAGCCTGCCAGTCTTTCTTCCCAAGGCACCTCCGGGTGGATGGGACAGGCCTCTAAGCCAGCTGCTTTGACAGCCCAGGGACTGTGGGATGCAGTCCAGGCAGAGAGCAGGCAAGCGAGCAAACTTTTGAGTGCACTGCCCGGAGGCATGGCCATGGGGTGCTCACTGGCTCCTTTGTCTTATTCCCTAGGTGCCAAACATATTTTGGGTTTGCTGAGTGCTGGGGCGGTTGGAGAAATTTCCACATGTATTCAACACTGGATCCTATGTCCCGGGGAGCTATTAACAAGCCGCCCCAAGCATAACTCCCCACCCCTGGAGTGATGCAGGCGACCACCTTGTCTTGCTAGGAAGGGCACTTTTCTTTTCAACATTTAGCATGGAGATCCCATGTGGTGGAAATGCCCTCAGTGGTATCACCCACTTAGGAAATCAATCAGGGCCACAGAGTAAAATTAGTATGTATATTTTTTACTACTTTGCCTCAACTATGTGCACTTGAAAATGTTGACCAAATCCAAAAGCTCACCACTGTTGAGTGCAGCACTGTCACTGTGAGTTTCTGAGACTGGACTACAAAGCCCACCCTTTCTCTTGCTCTTGGTTTCCAATTGCTGTCTTTGGAGCCAACAGCCCAGTAGTAATGGCTACAGCACCATGGCTCCTGCAAAGGGGGGCAGATACTAGTCTATCAGTACCTGCTGGTTTTGGAAATCTCCTCTCCAGCCTGAGTCTGAAGCTCCCCATGATAGTTAGTTGACTCTGACTGGGTAACCTCTGGGTGTCAGCAACAGCTGTGCTCTAAAGGTCTTCAATAATTGTAAAATTTTTACCATTGGAATCAGATTACCAAGTGCTTCTGGGCTAACTCAAGTTTGCAACATTACCGCTAGTAGCAGAGTGCAGTTACAATTGGCAGGCACATGAATTCCTTGCATCATCTTCTTATCAGACTATTCCTAGATCAGTGGTGACAGGATGGACTGCAATCTGAAAGGTCAGCAGTTCGAAACCAACAACTGCTTTCTTTCCCCATTACCAGTTATAGTCTTGGACTCCCACAGTGGGTCACTCACTATGAGTCAGCATGGCAGCAAGTTAGCAATCAGGCAGCCCTGCTTTCCCCCATGAAGTTCTTCCACACCTGCCACCCAACCTTCTCGGTTCTCAGGGATATATCCCATGGGATGCACAAGGCTGGCTGCTAGCTGACAGGCTGGTGATTCGAAGGTCAAAAGGAAGGAGTCCTGGAGGTCTGCCTCCCAAGATCACAGCCATGAAAAGCCTATAGGGCTGCGGTCCTCTCACATGGGTTGCCATGAACTGGACTGAAAAATTCAATTTTATTGTTATCACGACTTAGAATTTGCTCTGTAGCAACCAACCACACCAGTAGCGATGAGTGACCAAACCTTTGTCATCCCAACATTTTTATATATACCATGAAGTTATATTAATTACATTCACCAGGCTGTGCAATTGTTACTGAAATTTTGTACCACCAAAATGTCCCAATGCTTTCTTCACTTTTTTTCTTTTTTTCCCCTTTTTCTTTCCTTCTTTCTTTTTCTTTTCCATTTGGCGTTTTATTTGTTGCAATGTATGACATCCCTAGAAAAAGAAGCCCAGGATTTTCCCTCCCATGTGTTTCTGCCTTGCTTTCTTGTGGTCCATGATGCCGGGGAAGGTCGTCAGCACAATGAAAGCAAATTGGGAGGATGGGAGAAAGTTATTCTGCCACTTTTCAAGATCTTTGAGCAGCACGTCAAATCGAGGGCTGATCACTCCACACTTGTTTAATCTGCCCTTGATGTTCACAACAATTTTCCCAGCTCTGTGATCATCAATGATTTCAAATTCACCAATGTAGCTGTGCTTCATCATCACAGTGAGAAAACGGACAAAGACTTTGGCCTAATAAATACTTGGTGCTTGCCTCTCTTCTCGGCATTACTGATGCTCTTGAGCGTCGGGCATGATGTTCATGTGCACCATGGTGGCGGCACGGGAAGATGGCGGAAAGAGCACTTTCTTCACTTTTAACAAATGCATAGTTCCCATAGAAAAGAGCTCCCTTTCCCCCTCTGTTGCCCATCCTTGGAAACCACTCAAAATTGATTGTTCTCAGTTTATCAGCTAGTAAGTATTTCTTTTGAGTGGGATCAGGTGGTGTTTATCTACTAGTTTTGGCCTTCCATCGGTCGCCCCCATGTCTTCAAATTTCATTCGGGTTGCAGTGTGGGGCAAGGCTTCATTGCTCTTCTTCACTCTGGAGTGTTCTGTGTGAGGCTGTCAGAACGCTTCCCTACCCATCCCTCCTCCTCCTCCTTCCCCACTTCTATCCCAGAGCTTTCCCTCCTCTCCTTTGTCTTGCAGAAAATGTGCTTATTTCCTTTCAAATATTGGAGCTACCAATGTTCTTTAAGAATCGTCATGCCTTATAAAACATTTTCTCATCAAATACAGGATATAGTTACGTCAGCAAAGATGAGTTTCTTTGGCAATAAATAACAGCCTCCACATCTTCCTGATTTGAAATAATGGAAGTTCATTTCTTCTGAAAGGGAAAAGGCATTTGTGGGGTGTATAGAGGGGAACATGAAATAAATATGCTCATGCTTTGCCCTGATCACCCTCAAGCTTTGTTCCTGGCCTAGGTGTGGGGACTGGAATTTGGCCGATGAATAGCTGGTGGCCCGGAAGTGATGGGTTAACGTGGGCTTTTCTCTGAAAGGATTATCCTACCCTGACATCCAAGCCAGGGCCAGCCCTCCAGCCCTGCCATCTGGCATAGGCCACCTCTCCACATACCCTCCAGCGTCACTGCAGATCATGGAAAACCCTCAGTCACTCCCAAAGGGATTCTTGCTGTTTCCAGGTGCCCCTGCCTGCCCAGGTGATAAGATCCAAGAGCACACCACCAGCCACTGAGAGACTCTAAAAGTCTAGTGTGGAACATTAAATATTTACACATAGCACAGGGACCCTGTGTGATTTGGATAAAGAGAAGTCCAAATGGAGTCAGAAATTCTAGGCTAAAGTCACTCTGCAGATGAAATATTTATGAAGCACTTTATATCCACAAAGTGAATTTTAATCATTTATCATCCACATTCACAATATCTCAGTAACATATAAATACCAGTGGCTTGGCTAGCGACCCAAACTTGAACTAGTTCCTATAAAAAAAGAGACATTTATATATATATGGATCCTGGTTTTAATGCTATTGTGAAGTAGGATCATAAATTTGTGTGAGTACACACTGAGTCCAGATTCAACCCTGCTTCTGTGCTCAGATGGCTCTTCTGAACCTGCTGGCAGGTTCCCGGGAAGGTGGACTTTGCTGAGACTTCCCTAATAAGTCTCGGCTCTTTATTGCACAGCTTCTGTAGCCTTCTGTGTCCTGTGGTGACCAGGTGGCAGGTAAGGATGTGGCTGACGTTGTGTTTGTGGACATCTGAGGTTACCACCCACATCAGCTGGGCTTAACTCAGAATCCACAGGCAAAGATTATGTTGGGCCGTGGTTTTGAAGCTGTTGGTCAAACCAGGGCCTGATTGTGACTCTTTTTGTTATCAAAAGATATACAAGATGTCACAGCTATATTTTTCCTTTGCTCAAAGGACCCCATTACCCTCAAAATTTCTGTCTTTCTAACTTCACCCAGATGGTGGGGAAAAATCCCCTTTTTACTTTGAAGTTCAAGTGATTAAAGATTAAATCTAGAAGGAATTTGGTCCAACACTCTTCTTTTACTAATGAGGAAAATGAGTTTCCAAAAGGTTAAAAATGTAGCATCAAACTCAATGTTTTTAGGAATAGAAAACCCAGTCTTCCTCCTGCAGAGTTGCTGTTGTTTTCAAACTGGTGACCACGTGGATTGCAGCACAACACATAACCAGTGGCTGCCTAAACTACTGTTTAAGACAGTGGGCTAGATGGTCAGGTAGCTGCCTCCATGCGCAGGTGATAGCTCTCCCTTAGCATAACCTCTTGCAGACAGGCATGACCACCCTATCTAAGAGGACTTTCCTTCATTTACTTGCTTCCTAAAACACTTTACAATCTAAAAGTCTCCTTCTTGTGTATTGACCTCTTTCTAGAATATAAACTCCAAGAAGGCAGGGATTTTGTTTATTTTTCCCAATGCTATCTGCAGTCCTTATTGGAATGTAGACCTGCAGGAAATGTCAATAAATACATATGAACTAAATGGTGTACGGAAACATGTGTAACAGTTACAAGGGCTCTTTTGAAAATTGGCTCATATTAGAGACAATCAATACTCTTGTTTCATGTCAAAAAAAAAACATACTATAATGTCTTATAAGATTGGTTTAATATTTTCTGGCACGTTGGAGTTGTTTGCCATTAGTACTCATCACTGTTGAGTTGACTCCCAACTCACCGGGACCATGGAGGAGAGAGCAGAGCTGTCTCCCAGTGTCTCCACAGCTGTGTGATCCTTTACAGAGACAGACTGCCACATCTCCCTTCTGGGAAGTGGCTGGTGAGTTCAAACACTGCCATTGCAGTTCAGCCTAGTGCTGACCCAATTCACCACCAGAGCACCTTATATCAACCGTCCACTCTCCCAAATTTGATGCTGTGAATATGACCTACCATTTAATTATATTTGCACAGCCTGTTGAAAGTTAAAATAGCAAGTCTCTGAGTTATTTTCAAGCTTCATATACTCTCCCTTTAACACTATATTTTTTTCATAAATTACCCAGCTGCCTGGCAGGTCAGCACATTCTTCAGTTCCTGTAATAAAGGGGAATGGTGTGATGTGAGTGTGAAATACGAACCAAGGAGGGGAGTGCCATGGTTAACCAAGAGCAGACACTGATCAAGTTCATTAATCACAGTGCCTTTTAAATCTCTGCAACTGTAGCATTCATGATTTGATTAAAGAGGAAATATAAAATGGCAGAAGAAGCCCAATAGCTGCTTGGGCAGGTTACATCTCAGAGTCCCTGATTAATAGAACCTTATTTTCAATGGGATTTGCTCTCCCTGGGTCATCTCTCAGAGCTTATTTACTAAGAAAAGATAACTTAAAGCCAACTCTTCCTCTTATAGCGATTGAAAAGCCACCAAATCAATATGACAGAAATTTGCAAATCTCATCAGGCCAACATTTTATGCCTTTTCATCCATGGATTGCTCTAATTTCCACATAACATAAATAATTTTTTCAATCCTGTTGTTCTCCCAGTTCTATTCACATCCAAATTCACTCACTAGGATTCCTAAGCACCTTTGAAGCAATTTTTTTTGGGGGGTTAGGTTTTATTCTTTTTTTTTAAAAAATATTTAATCATTTTATTGGGGACTCATACATCGCTTTTCATCATACATAGTTTAATACATAGTTACATATACTGTATTAAGCACCCCCACTTGCCTGCCTTCGTCAACATTCTCCCAACATCTGCCTTTCCACTTGGGCCCTTGATATGAGGCTCTCTTCCTTGCCCCCTACATCCTTTTTCCCCTTCCCCCAGTCCTCATTACTCTGCAATCATTGTTTTGTCATATCTTACACTGCCCGACTTCTCCTCCTGCCCACTCCTCCCTGTGGCCGTCCTCCAGATAGGAAACAGTCTGCAGATCTCCACAGCTGGCTTCCTCTCTCCAACCCATCCTCCCTCCACATGCCCAGCAACACCACTCCCACCACTGACTCCGAGGGGTTCATCCACCCCAAGTTCCCTGTGTTTTCAGCTTCCATCTCCGCCAGTGCATCTCCTTCAGTCCAGCTGGAACTGCAGGGCAGAGTTGGGACCATGGTAGTTGAGGGGAGGAAACCTTTAGGAAATTGTGGAAAGTTTTATGCTTCATTACTTCCTCACTGCCCCTTGATGGACCCATCTCCTCCCCCTGTAAGGGGTTGTCCAATTGCCCACAAGTGGGTCTTGGGTCCCCACCCTGCTCTCCCCCTCATTCTTATTGATTTGATTCTTGTTATTTAATGTTTGATATCTGCTCTTTTTGAGCCCTCGTGATCACACAGGTTGGTGCGCTTCTTCTATGTGGGCTTTGCTATTTCTGTGCTGGGTGGCCACTTGTTCATCTTCAAGCCTTTAAGATCCCAACTACTTTATCACTTGGTGGCTAGGCACCATTAGTTTCCTTGACTTTGTCTACCTCTGTACCCTTTTGTCCTCAGTGATCATGTCTGGAGGGTGAGCACATAATGGCATGGTTTTTGTTCTTTCATGCCTGATACCTGGTTCTTTACACTCCTCATGGTCACACAGGCTGGTGTGCTTCTTCTATGGTAGGCATTGTTCTACTGTTTGGTCATCTTCAAGCCTTTGAGGCCTCAGACATTTTATCTTTTGAGAGTCGGGTATCATTAGCCATTTTCACCACACTTTCTCCTATGCCCACTTGTCCTAAGTGATCATCTCAGGAAAGTGCTTACAAAGTAATATGTTTTTTTCATGTTTGATGCCTGAGACCTGATCCTTTTGACACCTCTTGGCCACACTGACTGGGGTGCTTCTTTTGTGTGGACTTGGATACTTCTTGGCTAGTTGGCTATTTATCTTCAGGCTTTGAGACCCCAGACTGCATATGTTTTGATATATGGGTGCCATCCATTTTCTTCACCACATTTGCTTATGCACCTATTTGACCCTTTGAAGCTAATTTCACCCCCATTGTGGTGTTTATGTATCTGTAATCAATGGTGCCATCTCATATTTTTTTTCATTATTTAATGGACTCCTTCAAGAATATGGGTTCAACATGAAAGAGAAAATGATCCCATAATTATCTTCAAAGGATTCTTGGTAAGTATTCACTGTACTATCATACAGTCACAAGAGATATCCAAACATCTACTCCAAGATTTGGTGCAGCATGGCCACCCAGGTGAGGGTAGGTGGGGAGTATGGAGTGCAAAGGAACCAGAGAAAGGAACTCTGCATTTTCTAGGGTGGCGTTGGCATTAGGGAAGGAGGAAGTTCTACCTAGGGTGTTGGGGTTGGGAGAGACAGAGGTGGACCAATGCAAGCGAGTGGGTGTGACAGAGAGAAGGTGTTGTGCTCAGACGTGGATGGAAAATACAGTTGTGGAGGTAAAGATAGACCATTGAAAGCCATGGCAGAGAAAGGGGGAAAACAAGCAAATGTGTCTTTCCTGTGGATACAAGCAATGAAAACAAGACAGAACAGTTGCCACAGTCCCACCTCTGATTCCTGGTGACCCCCTGATGCAGTAGAGTAGGAACGTGGGTTTTCAGTGCCCCATGGGGTGTTCAGGGTTGGGTTTGTGGTATTTAGTTGCTAGGATGCTTTGGGGTAGATGCAAGTCTTCAACATTTTGGTTGGAAGCTGAGCTTGTCAATCATTTTCATTACCCAAGGACTCTAAATAAAGGAGAGCCGTGTATGTTTCTGGTATATGACACATGCATGAGATTTATATACTGCAGAGAAGTCTTGAAAACAGGTGGAGCTGGGGAAAGATTTCAGTGGGGAGGAAACTCTCATGGAGAGCTGTGATAAGGATATGAACTGAAACTAATAAAAAAAGAACGTTCAAGACAAGGGCTAGGAATCAAGGATCAGAAAGAACTAGTCAAAAAACAGCTCAGAAAAAGGACTTCAACTCAATGAAATGTTATGTTTACTTGGGTTTACCTGTGAAATCTCACATAAGCAGATGACATCCCCTATAGGAGATGTGGATGAAGCCTTCTCATCACTTTCCTTTAGTGGCCCTGATAGCAAAGCAGACACAACGCAGGAACTGCTAGCCAAGAGATTAGTAGTTCCCACCTGCCAGATGTCCCCAGGGAGGAAGATGATCTTTCTGCTTCTGTATAGAAACCCCAGAAAGAAGGTTCACCTTGTCCAGCAGGGTCACAATGAATCAGTATTAACTTAATGGTAGTGAGTATTGCCTTCTTGGTTTCTTGAGGTGCTGCATCATTTGGAGGTGCTGTCAGTGCACTTTAAGTGAGAAGTCCATGAGATCAGAGTGGCCAAGGATTGGGATTTTGTGATATAGACTATATCAGCACCTGGAAACACTGGCAATACCACATAGGTCTAGTGTACTTCCCCTCAGCTCTTGTCTGAATTATGAATCGAACAATTTTCCCTTTCCTTTGCTTGTGCTAAGGAGTCTTCATGGTAGAGTGAGTAATACATTGGACTCCAATGGCAAGGTCAACAGTTTGAAACCACCAGCTGCATAGTAGGAGAAAGATGACTCTCCCTGCTCTTTTAAAGATTTGTAGCCTGGAAAATTCATAGAAGCAGTTCAACTCTGTCCAAAATTGACTCAATGATAATTAGTTTGGTTTTCTTTTCTTGAGGGGTTTGCCTATGCTATAGACCCTAGACATTTCATATCTATGTAGTGGGTTTCTATGTGTAGCAATGGTCGAAGCTTTGCTCTCAGCTAATGAGAGTTTAAGGAGAGTCTAGGATGCCCTTAGGATTCTGATTCAGATTACAACACTTATTGACCACAGCAGTGATCACTGAGGAGGTAAAATTGGAAAAAGGAAGACATATTAGGATATGTAAGAGTTGGGGAGATGTAAATATGAATGCTTTAAGAAGAATCTAAGTGAGGTTACATGAGAGTAGGACAAGCTGGTTGTGTTTGAGCCACAGATAAAAGGATAATATGGCTGGAGCAAAAGTGCGTCCATCAGATATGAATTTGAGGGCAGGCAGGGACAGATTCTGTGACTGAGGGCTATGGTAAGAAAACCAATTCATTTAAAGTGTAATGAGAAGTTCTGCTCTGTAAGCAGTAAAATGACAGCTTTGAATTCTACCTTATAAATCTGGTTGGACCGGAGGAGGTACTCTGGTACAGCTAGGAACTGAAAACACAGGAGATCCAAAACAGAAGAACCCTAAAAACCAGTGGTGAGAAGCGTGATATTGGGAGGGTGGAGGGAAGGAAGGATAGAAAGGGGGAACAGATCACAAGGGTCAACATAGAACCTCTTCCCTGGAGGATAGACTGCTGAGAAATGGGTGAAGGGAGATGTCAGAGAGTGTAAGACAAAATAGTAATTTTTAAATAATTTATAAATTGTCAAGGGTTCATGGGGGAGGGGAAAATGAGGAGCAGATAGCAGGGGTTCAAGTAGAAAGCAAGTTCTTTGAGAACAATGAGGAAACAAATGTACAAAATGGCTTGACACAATGGATGTATGTGTGGATTGTGATGAGTTGTATGAGTCCCCAAAAAAAGATTTAAAAAAATGACAGGCTTATTTTATATTTACAAAAGATTGTAAGACATGGATTATAGGGTAACAGATCTCTTGTCACGGAACAAGTAATGTATCTGTAATAAACACATACATAATATGTCTAAACTATGTTTAGCTAGTGGCTGAGTAAGATGAGGATGGAAACACTATACTGCTGTAGAAAAGGTTGGAGAAAATTAGAATCAGGAACTGATGTGTCAAAAAAGAATCTTATGGTTGGTCATCCCTGCATTGGTTCCTATGGATTTAATTTATGAGGTTCTAAAAGAGTACACTGTAGCGTAATAAGTGACAAGGGCTAGGATAAACACATGTTCTGTATCAGTTTTGCTAAAAGAGTTTTTAATTGCTTTTTTTCCCTCATTCAACTGGTTCTAATAAGCCTTCAAAATACTAAACATAGACTAGAAATGATCTAGCTATAAACAGAACAACCAGGGAATTAAAATCAACAACAAGTGGAACATAGAGATCCTGGGGGTGTTGGAGCAACAGCAATCTAGCTGAGAGGAATTACTTAGAGACAGAAGAAGGGTGAGCATGATGGTGGGGCAGGAGGAAAGAAAAGGAAACAGAGGAAAGATCTAGGAAACAAAGTTTCGGATAGGTGTGTACATGGAAATACAGTCATTCAATATATTCATTCATAAAATAGAGGTATTGGCCTATATACATATATGTATATGGCAATACACTGAAGTAATATACAGACTTCCGGGCTCTGCTCAAGCCCTACCACAATGCAAGAACACTTTGTTCTAACAATCTGGCATTCTGTGATGTTAACCCTCCTTGCATGATCACTGAAGACAAAATGGGTACATAAGTAAATGTGAAGAAAGCAGATGGTGCCTAGCTATCAGAAGATATAGTATATGTGGTCTTAAAGGCTTGAAGTTAAAAAAGCGACCATCTAGCCAAGAAGCAACAAGCCCACATGGCAGAAGCACACCAGCCTGTGTGGTCATGAAGTGTCAATGGGATCAGAAGATCACAAACTAACAAAAAACTTTATTGTTGAGAATGAGGGATGTCAGAGCAGAAATCCCAAACTCATCTGTAGACAATGGGACATCCTGTCACAGAAGGGTCACAGGGAAGAAATAACTAAACCAGGGCGCAGAATAGCACTGATGAAACACCCAATATTCCTCTGGTTTCTTGAAGTTTTCTCACCTCCCACTATTATGAGTTCAGTCCTGCCTTTCACTGTGGGCTAGACAAGAGCATGTGCACTGGTACAGATAAGAGGTAAGCGCTCATGACACATGGAATCCAGTGACAGGAATGGGAGCAGCAATACCAGTAGGGTAGAGGAGAAGAGGAAGGAGGGAAGTAGAAGGGAGGAAGGGGGAAATGATCACAATGATTGATACATACCTCACCTCCAGAGGGACACACAACAAAAATCATGGGGGAAGGGAGAAAGTGGTCAGTGTGAGATATGAAAATAATAATAATTTATAATTTATCAAGGGGTCCTGAGGGTGGGAAGAGGGAGGAGAGAAAGAGGATACTAAGGGCTCAATAGAAAGTAAATGTTATGAAAATAATGATGGCAACATATGTACAAATATGCTTATATAATTGATGTATGCATTTAATAATAACTATAAGGTCCCCCAGTAAAATGATCTTTTAATAAAAATTTTAAAAAGATGAGGATGGAAAGTTATATTTAGGATTTAGCAAGGTGGAAGTCACTGGTGACTTGGAGAATACAGTTTTCCAAGGAGAGATAAGGACAGAGAACTGATTAGCCGGGGGTACATTAGAAACACAGATTGAGTGGCAGCTGTGCCAACAGAGCAAGGGGTTACTATATGGTTGAAAAGCAGAAAAGGTGTGTGTTAGAATGTTATCATCTTACCATATTCATTCAACTCAACCGTATTCATATACTGAGCAAATAACTCAGAGAAGCAGAGTTGTATGAAGAAAAGTGGGGCATCAGGATAACAAGAAGACTTTTTAACAGCCTGTGACATGCAGATGACACAACCTTGCTTGCTGAAAGTGAGGAGGACTTGAGACACTACTGAAGATTAAGGACTGCAGCCTTTAGTATAGATTACAACTCAATGTAAAGAAAACCCAAATTCTCACAGCTTGAACAATAGGTAACATCATGATAAATGGGGAAAAGATTGACGTTTTGAAGGATTTCGATTTGCCTGGATGCATAATCGATGTTCATGGAAATAGCAGACAAGAGGTCAAAAGATGTGTTTGCACTGAGTAAATCTGCTTGCTGCACAAGAGCTTTTTAGAGTATTGAAAGGCAAGGCATGCTACATTGAAGACTAACGTGCACCTGACCCAAACCATGGTTAATGGTTTCATGTGCATATGAAGGTTGGACATTGAATAAGGAAGATCAAAGTATAATGTGTTTGAATTTTGATGTTTGCAAAGAATTTTGAAGGTATAATGGACTACCAAAAGGACAAATAAATATGTATTGGAAGAAGTACAGCCAGAGCACTCTGGCAAGAATGAAGAGACTTCATATCACAAGCTTTGGACATAGTGTCACAGGAGCCCAGTGTCTGGTGCAGGGCATCATACATACAAATGTACAGAGGCAGAAAAAGAGCAGGGCCCCAGACAAGATAGATTTCCACAGTGGCCCAGACAAAGGGCTCCCCACAGGAAAAATTGTGAGACTTGGGAAGGGTGTCACTCACAGGATTTGTGCTTAGGATTGATATGAGCCAGACACAACTTAATGGAACCTAACAACAGCAGCAACATTCTTAGAAGCCTAAATTTCTTGTATTAAAATTTACAACACTGATAAATGAAGAGAAAATTGGAGGCATCCATGTAGGGAAATGGCTAAGCACATGGCCAAACTCCATTTCCCAACCTCTGTACCCACAGGAGTGAATACTTACTGTTCCATTGGCGCAGAAGACCTGCTATGGACATGTGAATAGCAGCGATCACTTCTTGACCATAACACTCCTCACAAACCCTTTTCCTGACTCTCCTTCTCTCCCAAAGGCTGGAAGGACAAAAGACCTTAGCAATCTTGGGAATATATTCTAAAAGTAGCACATAAAATGGTAGCCTTAATTCATGATAACTTTGTGGAGGATGGCTGCATACAAACCCTGTAGTGAATATGAATTTAACTATTGCTGTTTTCTAAAAGATTCCTTTGATATGCTAACAATTTTAGTTAGTGTCGTTGAATACAGAAATGCTTAGGTTGCAAAGAGCATGGACAGACTCACTGGTGTGCAGTACTATTTACCAAGGCATTTAAAAAGTGACAGGCCAAACAGGGTCATTATGCAAGAGGCCAATTTCACAAACTAAAAAAAAAAAATTAACTCCCATATCAGACAAACTTGTGAAACAGTTTGCAAGAGGGAAAAGGGAAGTGCTATAGGAATGTACAAAACAAAACAAAAAGTCCAATCTGCTCCTGCTGAACCCCTGTGCAACAAAGCAGAATTGCTCTAGAAATGTTTACAGGTCTGCAATCTTCTTGGCAGTAGGTTGACAGCCCTTTCTCCTGACGTGCTTCTGGTGAGTCTGAATCACCAACCTTTAGAGTCAAGTACAAACTCTGTACCATGTAGGGATCCATGAATAGTACATAAAGACGACTTAATTCTCATGGGAGAAATTGAGGTCAGCTTTGGATAGAAGGTGGCATTTGAACAAATCCTAGGAGGTGACTTGGAAAGAAGATATTAAGAGCCAAGAGTGAGCAACAGTGTGACAGGAAAGCAGAGAGTTAATTGTGAGCACAGATAAAGCACTCAGCTGCTAGATGCAAAGTTGATGATTTGAGTCTACCCAGATATACTTTGGAAAAAAGGCCTGCTGATTTTGCTTCTGAAAACCCCACCACTGGAAACTCGATTGAGCCCCATTGTACTCCAAGGCACATGGAACGGCCAGAGTAGGCCATTATCTGCCCGGTGGTGGATGTGCTCACATGCCAAGGCACCGTCGAAGGAGGTGGCTATCACAGCAGGGAGGGTCATGCAGCTCAGGGTGTGAGGAGGCAGTTTAGAAACTTCCAGAGCAAACACAGTGGTAGTATGAGTCTGCCGAGCTTTTGGACTGCCACAGCTGGGGATGGGCGGGACTTTGAAGGCAGTGCCATTTTAAGAGCCAACACAAGGATTTCCTTTCTTAGCAGAGCATTCTCATAGTCTCTCAAGAGAAACCAGTCCGGCATGTTGTTCAAGTTTTACAAGTCGTGGCATAAATTGTTTTCCAAGTGCCAAATGTAATGGCCAATAAATCACTAAGAGGGTTCTCCGAGATTTGAAATTGTGGAATTATTGATTTTTGTCTCGAGCATTGGGCTTAAGGATTCACTGAGCCAGGTCTGCTCTTCAGACTGATGCTGCAGCTCTGTCCAGGTCACTCACATGGCTTTGCTTGCACAAGTCCTGAACCTCATGAGGATTCAATCACAAGGGTCCTCACAGGCAAATACCCTCGGCAACTCCCAGACTGCCTGCCTACCCACCCCCACTGGACTGCCATCTCCCCTGGCTGCTGCCACCATTTTTTCAGTGAATCATTGACATGATTATTCTGTAAAACTGACACGTTCACTTAACAAACCTTCACTGGAGAAGCACACATACTCTGTTTCTCTCTGTGTGTGAATATATGTATGTGTGTGCTCTTTTGTGTCAAGGGATGAAGGGCAAGAAGGAGCCTGTGTGACCCTACCAGGTGGGGGTGGGGTGGGAAGTCCTTGGAGCATATTTCAAGGCTACCATGTTGACGCCAGTCAAATGCATTGGATTCAGGATTCAACATGCCAAGACAATGGTCACGGGAGCAATGGAGGGACATGATGCTGGTAGGCACATTTTCAGAGGGTACGGGAGGGAGAGTGACTTGAGGTTTCACAGCAGAGCACAGAGGGTCTGCAGACGGCTGCCGACTTGCACATCAGAGGGGATTTTGCTCTCCAGGAACAAGCAGGTGTGATAAGAAAAGCCTGCCTCAAGCAGACCAACTTTTCCCCAGAGTAAGAAAATTCCCACCACTCCTGAGCCACAGACAAAAGGGAATTCAGCTGGATTGAGCCTGAGCTTGGGGTCAAGGGAGCTGGTGGAGGTTTTGCAGCTTCTCGGGTCTCCATGGAGACAGAGGGGAAAGTTTCCTTCTTTGGCAGAAAGGCAAGTTTGGCGGTTTCATTTCCTCTGGGCACCCTCAGAGTGAAAGATTCATGAAGCATCTGTCTCTAGACTCCACACATGGGGCCATTTTACACCGTTTCTGACCTCTTCATCGCCCTGTCATTCTGCGAGCTGTCTGGGATGCTAGTTTCTGGGTGTCCAGCTGCTGCCACAGGGAACAAGGACGCAATACATGGAGCACAGTCTCTGAACTGAGACCTGTGTGTCTGGTATATGTGTTCATCCACCAGGCCCAGGATAGCGCCTTCCACAGAGCAAACACTTCACACCCAGCTAGTGGGAAATGTGTGAAGAAAGAAAAGCAATGAAAGTTAAGCTGGCAGGTGGCCCTGTCTCCTTTTGCAGAGAAACAACAACAACCAAACACAGATCAAGCTTCTCACATTTTGAATGCACACAGTTCTTCAGGGATCTTGTTAAAATGCAGCTTCCAATTCTCTAGCATTTCTTACCAGCTTCCAGGGGAGGCTCGCGTTGCTAGTCCATGGCTCATGCCTGGAGTCCCAGGGAACTAAATGGAGCAGCGGACTGAGTAGCCACACTTTGTGAAAGAGTGATAGACACTTAGGTTTTATCAATCAGTAGCCAGGCTGACCCCCCATCAGATAAATGTGCAAGTTTGAGTTTGCAAGCAAAATGTTCAATGTAGCTTTGGAATATTCATTTAACACACCATGAGAATATATAGGTATATATACTAGACATTGGGAGTGATCTCTATGAGTTATGGATTGGATTGTGCCCCTCCCTAAATTAGGTTGTAGTCCCCCAAATTTGGAATTATGAATGTGACCTAACTTGGGTAATTTTGTTTTGTCAGTGAGGCTCAGAACCATACATAGTCTGGCAGACAGAAGAATCCATTGGCATTCCACAGGCCACACAGAAAGTTCAACCTTCTACTTTGGGGAGAAACAAATCGGGTTTTAAAAGCTTATAAGTGGCTATATAAGTTGTAAGTACTAATTTGCCTCCAACAGGAGTAAAGCAAAGTGAACAAAATTGAAGATCTATAAAAAAAGATAATCCAGGGGAAGAATGGACAATGTAGACATCAGTCTCTTTGACCTGAAGATCAGAAAAATGACATACTACCTGGGAACCACTACCGGCTATTCTGTAAAGCATCATTTTAGAAGGTGCTCAATAGTGAAGGAAAAAGATTGAAATCAAAACTCAAAATTATGAAAACAAGACCAGGCAAATGTTTTGAAAAGGATGATGACATTATATGTACAATTGTGCTTGACACCATGAATGGATGGATTGTTATAAGAGCCCCCAATAAAATGACTTAAAAGATAAAACAAAAAGAAGGCAAGACCAAGCTTATTGTTCTGATAGAGAATAGTGGAAGGCTGGAGACTATACCCATCAGGCCTGGAACTAAGTTCACTCCCATGGCTCCGTTTTCAGACAAGCAGTAGTCAGGACTATAAGGAGAAACATAATAGTAGGGAAGCTGCACTCTTTAGAATAAGCAACCATTTGAGATCAAAAAGCTATTGCTTGTTGTGTTAGGCTGGGTTCTCTAGAGAAGGAAAACCAATGATACTTGTATGTGTTTGTCTATAGAAAGAGATTTATATCAAGATATTACTTACACAATTGTAGAAGAGGGTCAGTTCAGTTTAATTCAAGTCACTGGGTCAGATGGTAAGCTGGAGGCTTCTCCAAACCCATGTAGCAGCAGGGACTGATAGCTGAAAAGGAAGCAGGAAAATGGAGCAGGAAGACCTCAGATTGAAAAATGTAGAACTGAATTAATTCATGGGCAGCCGGCTCATGGCTCCTGACAACTGCAGGTGATACGACAGAAAGTCATCGAGTCAGACGCAGGATCCAAACCCAACATACATGTGTGAGCTTCCCCACAGTGTCAGTCTATACACAAAGAACAGGCCACCACCTTAATGAACCCCCACCAGTTATATCAAGGCTGCAACCAGATGAAGGCTGCTTCACAGACTATCCCATCATGGAAGCATTTGGGTTAGATCACATCATGAGAAAATCTTGGGCCAGCCAAATTGACATACAACCCAACTGTCACACTTGCCCACAGATAAAGTTCAGAAGGCAAGAAAGATTAGTAAAAAGGTAGAAACATAAACAGGAAACTCAGAGAGGCAGGGTAAATGATGTTTCAATATACGGATGAAACAATGTGCATGAATTGTTGAATAAGAAATTGATTAGCTTTATAAATGATTCCCGAATACACAACAAAACAGAAAAAGAAAACACATAGATAATAACAACAATAAGCCCCCAAAGCAAAATACCCTCTCTCAAAGAAAACAAACACAGGAAGTCAAAAGAGTTTTTTCAAGGTGCATTTTGATTAGACAAGAGTTGCTCTGTTCTCAGTACATTCTGTGGATGAGAAAACAGTGTTTTCTTTTTCTAAATCAAGTACATGAAGGGCAAACGAGTTTTACATGTTTTCTAAGTATATTGTGTTTTAAGAATGAGGGAGTGCTACCTGCCTTCTCTCTGTGAAAACAATATACAGTTTCTCCCACTCAACTATGGGAAGGCAAGAGAATTTTACCTGGTTTCAAAGTTCACTTTATATTACAGGTATGAAAATGTACCCAATATATTTTGTGAATAAAAAAATGCAAAGAACTATGAGAAAATCAATTTCTGTTCTCTAAAGCCACCTAATTATTGATATTTTATTATGGCAACCCTAGGAAATGAAGACCTCATGACAGATATTAATGGTGTGAGTAATTTGAATGAGTATATAATTCCAAGAAACTTTGTAAGTCTTTTGGTCACAGTTTCATTTATTAGCAAACATTCATGGACTATTTGCCATGTCCTATCAAACATCTCTCTTGGCACTGGAATGCACTCTTCCTGACTGTAGGGCTCCCAGTATAGTAAGCAAAGCAAAGTTAGAACAGATAATGATAGAGTCAAGACATGAATAGTGTATATGAGGTCTGTATAACAGAAATAGGCTGTGTGAGCCACCAATTGTGCTGCTAGAGTAATATAAAATTTTGTCACCACATAAAAAAGGAAAAATAAACATGTGGAATTCATTTTAATAATACATTTTCTTTAACTCAATATATCAAACATCTTATTGTTTCAACAGGAATGACTTAACAAGATGCCAAAGAGCTCTTTTACATTTTGCTCCCTCTATGTCACCAAAATCGCAGGTGTTGTTAATACTCATGGTGCATCTCGCTGGACTAGCTACCAATCAAGTGCTAATGGCAGGTACAATTTGCAAACTTTTGTCTTCAGAAATCTTCAAAAGTCTTCAAAATCTGTAATGCATTTGATGTTGACCATTCAATTCAGGCTATTTGTGGCTGATGAGAACCCTAGTGGAGGTTTGGGTCGATGTACAGAAGCAGGATCTCTGTGGTCCAGTGGGTTTTGCCTTCTTGGTCTCTTAACCAAAAGCTCAGTGGCTCAAATCTACCAGCTGCTCCTGGGGAGAAAAAAATGGGCTACCTGTTCCTGTAAAGACTTAATGTCTCAAGAGTACAAAGGGAAGCTCTATTCATCCTATAAGTTTGTCACAAGTTGAAATTGATTTGGTGGCCATGATTGCCTGAAAAAAAGGCCAGAGAAAGGCTAGGTTACCCTATTGCAGGATGGGGATATCCAAAAGGACAGGGTGGGTGAGCAATGTCTGCAGGTGCACAGAGAAGGTGTGAGATACTAGAGTCTTCCTCTGGACTCCAAACACAAGTGGTGGTGTGGGTGACCTTGGAAGGTAGACTTGGGGCTCAGGCAGAAGCACTGGCTCTCTGTTGGCTGACAAGCTCCGATCTCTAACCATCCTCGTGATTGTCAGCCTACTGTGTTTACAGATGGTAATGCTATTTTATGTGAAGAGCTCTTTCTCTGAAGGAGCCAGGGAAGGATGGAAAGCTGCAGGGTTTCTGTCCACAAAAGGGGCTGGTCTGGGTTGTCTTGCGGGCAGGCTCTTACAGCTCATAGCTCATGCTTCATCAGTGACAGGATGTCTGAATGACTTGCCCACTCGTCATCAGGACCACACCACGAAAGGCTGCTCCCAAGGAGGAAAAGTGTTCCCAGGAAGTTGCTGCAGGGACTGGGTCTACAGTCCTGTTTCTCTTAATCCTTGTTCACTTGGACTGCTCTCCAAATGTATAAAGCTATCAGCTCAAGTAAATATGGCTTACTCAAAGGCTTGAAGAAAGGGCAGAAAATAATCCTCAAACTCTAGTTTCTGTTGAATAATAGAATTATGCAAGATCATAGAGAGATTCAACAAATAAAATTTGTCTCAAAATCTACCAAAGGCACATTTGCAAAAATCATTGGAAAAGCCCAACCCAGCAAAATAAATAAATGGTACTTCTCTTCTTGCTGCTGCTCCCTGGGGGGAAGAGCACATAGCTAACCACCTCCTGGACATGTATACTTTGGGGTCGATGAATCTCCAGGTTTTATCCATGAAATGTAAATGATTTGATAATGATTCTATACAGAAAAAAAGAAAATAACCCCTCATGAGATGCTTCTGAAATATGTCTGCTGCTTTTTTCTCATCTGTAGCTTCAGGAATCTGAGTTTACTGTCACTTAATCCTGAGACACAGGGACTCAGAGGAGAAAGCCCTACAAAGGATGAACACACAGAAAATGTGCTGCTGTTAAATCAATCCAGACTCCAGGTGGCCTTACATGTGTTTAAGTGGAGCTGCACTCCAAGGGGTCTCGGTGATGGGATTTGGGTAAGCCAATCTTCAGAGGCACTTCTGCGTGAACTCAAACCACACAACTTTCAATTATCAGCTGAGCCAAGGCATTGTTTGAACCATCCAAAGACTCCTGGAAAGTTGACCAAAGGCATGTGAATTTTGAATGATCACTCTAAAAGAACTTCTGAATAATTTCTTCTGTCTTACATAGCTTTCTGACCTGATTTTGTAAGTCAGCATTTCCACCTCATTGTTTCTTGTTCTTTCTCAAGGTCCTGACCTGGGTTTTACAGGGTGATGGACAGGGCTGGATGTGGTTGTCTCTCTCCAGGCGAACCTTTGCACTCAAGGGTTACACATTTAGGTTATAATGAGCCAGCTATGAAGTCCCTGGGTGAGACAAACTACCGCAAATACTGGTGGTCCAAATTCACCTAGAGGTGCCTTGGAAGGATTGTGCTTCTGGATAGTCATGGCCACAACACAAAGGCAATTGCTTGTATTTTGATTCTGTCCAGTCATATTTACCTACAGACAGAATTTTGGTCTCTAGGAAACTTGTACTGGGAAAGAGACCCAGCCTGGCTTTATTCTGATTGGACACCACTTCCCAAATTAAAACAAAAAGAAGCACCAGCAAAGAACAAAGCCATGATCCATGATTCTGTTACTCAAAGGAAGCTGTGATATTTGACTTAAAATAAAAACAATCAATTGTCCACATCGAGCATCTGTCATTCTTAGGAAGCTCATGGAGGACTGAGGTGATAATTGTGGCTGAAATAGAAAGATTGGCCTGGTGTAATGCTGAAGACTGCTTCCTCCGAAAACAGAGTGAACCATACATTGAGTACTTGCCTTTTTCCAGTAAACAAGGGGTATGTTGTTGATTAAACAAGACTAAGGTTTTTACTAGGAACTGGGGTAGGTGTGTGATGGGAGATGAAGACGGATGGCTCTTTCCTAAGATGATCATCAGAATAAGAGTTGTATGTGGTCTAGAGTAGGAAAATGAGCCTAGAGCTACGGTGGAAGGCACTAGAAATTGTCGCAGCAATGCACTTGAGCATATTGCAGGGGACAGGTAACATTTTGTTCTGTTGTCCATTTGGTTCACTTGTTGAGCCATAGATGCTGAAACAGACAGCAGAGCAATGTCTCTGAGGAGCTGCCAGGCACTGTCCTGATAAAGGAAGTTACCTCAGCAACTTGGAGTCTGGGCAGTAGCCACACACACACACACACACACACACACACACACCTGGGTGTTGGCATCTCCCACTGGAGGCAGTCTGTGTGTGGTTTCACCTTTGTCGAAAGGCACCTGACAGTTTCCAGCCAGTGATCAGAGTCCAGTGAAAAAACTTAATAAAACATATACATAACTGTTTGCCATGTTCCCACTGTGACTAAACCACATTTCCCAGGGTATTTAGCATGTAGATTGGGAGAGGAACAGAGGTTAGGAGGTGATTTTGGACCACCAGGCTTCCCTCCATCCTCCAAATGCCACATGACCTGCTTCTAACCTGTTTTCTGAAACTTCCTAATTAGAGATGTACTCTTATTGATTCAAAGTGTCTCACCTTAAAAATCAGTGGTACATTATCTAATAAAGAGACAAATAAAAAAGGTTTTGTTTTAATAAAAATATGAATATCCTTAAGGAGATCATTTCAATTATAGCATATATGTAAGTTTATGTACAGTTTTAAAAAATCACTTTCTTTGAATTAGATATGGAAGTGAGTGAGCGTGAGATGCCAACATCAATTGAGTTCTTCAGAGCCTTTTTTGGCACATGTACAATTTAGTGACATTGATTACATTCTTCAAGTGATCCAACTGACCACTTTCTGAGTTGTTAGTGCCTTAGATTTTAATTTGTACTTAGCTAAAATATAAGTGAATTTGGGAGACTCTAACATTGATCATCTAACAAATTAGCACAGATTTAGGGGTTTGAATTAAGATCCACTTATCAGCTTTGTGGTTTGGGGCTAATCACTCCTGTTTTCCTGGATGTGTACTGCATTCCAATTGGTTCAACTGGAAATATTTCTAATGGCCCTATCCACGTAGGCCTTCTGGAACATCCATCTAATTGTACAAAGTTTCTCTGTAGTTTTGTAGAGATTTGGCATTCATTATTAGGAGTTGAGATGAAAGGAATGAACCTGACTTGGGAGAATGCATTTGTTGTGTACTACTGAGAGATTCCCTGGGCTCATCTGGTATAAGAAGGATAGCTTTCAAAAAGTGGTTCATGGCAGAAGATAGGCAGGGCAAGGGTGGCCAGGCTTGTATTTCACAAGTAAATTCAGACACCCCATTCACCCATACCCCTCCATCCCCTACCCTTGGCAAACATTTCCTGGCTAGAATGATTAATTCACTAGGGCTTGAAAAACCAATGTATGAAGCAAACATTGATGAGATTTCTTATCCTAAATGTGCATAGAAAATGTATAAGACACAAATATTTCCTCCCCTCGGGTTCATAATAAGATTACAGTTTCTTAATAACTGAGTGGTTGTTGGGTCAATGAAATGGGAATGGAGAGATGCAGACCACTTTCTTTTTTTTTTTTTTTAAGGCATCACTGCCCTGGTGGTGGGTAGGAGGCCCAGTCTTTGCTCCTGGGAGCCGGAATTGAACCTCCATCCCAGTGGGCTGCAGTCCCGCGCACAACCACTATGCCACCGGGACTCAGCCCGCAGACCACTTTCTAGGGGTGTTCTGAAGAGCTGGTCTGTGGTTCCTCAGTTTGTGCTTTCATCCCTCCTGAAGTGATCAAATATGTAGGTGTTGCTATGGGAAGGTGGTATGAAGGGCAGCTGATGTGGAGGTTGCCAGGGCTGTTGGTATAGTTTGCATGGCTCAAAAAAGTCACCATCAAGTTGATTGTGACTTACGGTCCTTCCACATGCATCATCATAGAACTGGACTTCATAGTTGTTGGGTTTTTTTTGATGTTTGATCTTTGGAAAGTAAATGGCCAACTCTTTCTTTTGAGGCATCTGTGGTTGAACATTGTGCTCATGTAAAATCTATATATGGATCAAGAAATGGTTGTGCCAATAGGACAAGGAAGTTCTGACTGTTTTACAGTCATAAAAGGTGTGTGTCAGGGCTGTATCCTTTCCTTATACTTATTCAATCTCTCTGCTGGGAAGAAATATGAGAAGTTGGGCTATATAAAGAAGAACTTGGAAGCAAGATTGGAGGTAGGCTTAGTAAGAAGCTGCAATATGCAAAAGGCACAACTTTGCTTGCTGAATTCGAGGAGGACTTGAAGCAAGTGTTGATGAAAATTAATGACCACAGGCTTCAGTATGTATTTCAACTCAATGTAAAGAAAACCGAAATCCTCTTAACTGGATCAATAGACAATACATGACAAATGGAGAAAAGATTGAAGTGGTCAAGGATTTGATCTACAATCATTGCTCATGAAAGCAACAATCAAGAAATCAAATGCTATATTCCATTGGGCAAGTCTGCCTTACAAGATCTCTGTAAAGTGTTGAACAGCAAGGAAGTTACTTTGGGGATTAAAGCACACCTGACCCCATCAATGGTATTTTCAGTGGTCTCATCTGTATGTGAAAGTTGCACATTGAATAATGAAGATGAGAAAAGAATCTATGTATTTGAATTATGGTGCTAGTGAAGATTGTGAGAAGAACAAACATCTGCTTTGGAAGAAGTATAGCCAGAATGCTCCTTTGAAACAAGGATGGTGAGGCTTGTTCTAACATACCAGGAGAGACCAGTTCTTAAAGAAGGTATCCTGGTTGGTAAAATGGAGGGTCAGCATAAACTGACAACAGGGGCTGCAAGCATGGACTCAAGCATAATAACAATTGTGAGGACCGTTCAATACCGGATAGTGTTTCATTCTGTTGCACGTGAGGTTGCTGAGTCAGAATCTGTTGCTAACAATAACAACATGGGTGATATGGTGGTTTGGGACTATGTCCACTAGACACTCCAGACTATGGGTGCTGTGAAACCTGTCAATCAAATGGTAGCTTTATGATATCTCCTTGTGGATGTGGCCATTTACATGAGAGTGAGGAGCTCTGGGAACTGTCTCTCTTTCTGCATGTCTGCCTTCCATGCCTGCTGGAACCCTGCCTGCTTCCACGCCCAACCTTGAGAGCTGTCAGAGCCTTGCTATGTTGACCCTGAGACTGTAGCCACAGGACTCTGCACCCACCAACTATGATCTTTTTCAACCTGCTTCACCATTCTGTGTTCCAGGAATCTGGCTGCAAGAGTGTGAAGAGGGACTTGCAGACAAACATCAGATTTATGCAGTGGGTTGGATTGGCTGGGATTTCTTCTGGATATATAATTACTTCTTTTAAAAATAGTTTCATTGATATAAAATTCACATACCACACAATGTTGTTTCTGTTAAAAATAGTTATAATAATAATTACTTCTTGATATAGAGCTTTTTCTCACATAAATTAATGTCCCTGAATTTGTTCCTTGAGATAACCTGGCCTTGTACTGCTTGAATTTCTAACTTTTCAGTTAACAACCAATGTTTGCAAAACTTAAAATAAAAAGCTTTTAAGACTTTGGAAAAGAGTGAAAATGATAAACTAGAATATGATCTCTTTGTGGGAAGAGGAACGAGAAAAAAACTGATAATCCAAATATCTGGGTGAATTATTTTGCAATTTCCAATTTCACTTCTCCACAGGATAAAGGAGCTTTTTGGTGAGCATTGGATAGCTGTTCAAGTTCACTAGTCCCTCTGTGGGAGAAAGTTGGGCCTTTTTGCTCCCATATGCTTTACAGTCCTGGAAACCCTCTCCTTGGTCTCTGTTCACTGAAATCCATTGGATTGCTAATCAATCTAGAGAAAGTTTGTGAAGGGTTAAAAGGCAGACAGCAGGGATTTGAGAGAGGTCCCTGAAAGAATTAGTTTGGACTTACAGATTGAACTGCCAACCCTTTGGGCAACTAAAAGTTGACTTGATTTACATGACTGACTTTTAAAGGACATATCTTTTACAATTCTGTCTAAAATCTTTCCCTGGTTTTCTTGTTTTAAATGTGATGGGCTTCATGCATTAATCACATGGGAATTCTGTCTTTCAACAATATAACTTGGGATTTTCTCTGCATTGTTGTTATTTTTGGACTAGTGTGTTCTGACCACTTTCTCAGAAAACTATTCCTGCTGAGTCTGACTGAGATCAATTTCTGGAATATTCCTCTGAGAGGTGCATCCTAATTCTTTGCTCTCTGTGTTTTTTTTTCCCTTTTTCCTTCTGCCCCAAGTCAAATGTTAATCACAAGAGCTAAAACACAGAGCTGAATTTATGGAAACTTTGCTTTTCATTTCACAAAACTGTCATTTTTGGATCCCAGAAGAGATGTTATAAAGTTCAAAAGCAGGTGGAAGTGAGTTTTTTAAAAAAGTTTGTCAGAATGTTTAGGAGGGGCATGTCTGATGCCCTTTCACTTCACAAGGGGAAAAGAGAATCCACTCCTTGTCTGTCGAGGGCTGTCATTGAGGTGAAGTTCAGATATGCCTCCAACCTCCAGCCATCTTTCCCAATTCTGACTCCAAAAACCTCTATGGCGATGCTCTGTACTTCTCTGTGGTATGTGCTCCAAAATTAGTTGCAATGACCACACAGTACTCACAACTAGGGAGCTTATTGGGGAAGTTAAAAAGTTACACTTCAAGATCAGAAATGTTCATGATACAGCTTTTTTGGTCGAGTGCCTTTTCTCAGGCCCGACTGTAGAAATTCCCTTCTCTGGTCCTTGGTTTCACAGCCCTTTGGTCCTCTACCTCAGCCTGAAGATACTCAGCTTTCTCCCCATGGACCAGCTTTCTTCACGTTCTCACCACTCTGCCTCTTGTGCTGACTTTTGGTTTGTCAGCTGTCTCTCCTCTGACATTTTGCTAGTGTCACAACTCTCTGTTTTCTCTATGGAGGAGGTTCAGCATGCAGAGTTCTTGGGGCCCAAAGAATGTGCTCCTCTCCAAACTCGTCTCTCTTGGTGGTATGGTGATCCCTCTATTCCTGCTTCTGAGATGGTTTACTTTATACTTAGCAGATGGCAGAATTGATCAGTTTTGGTGGAAGTTTGAGGTGAAATGAAATTAGTTAATATGGCTCTTCAGTCCACAGTCAGTAGTTCCCACTCAATGACTGGGTGGGGATGGGGGAGGGAATACAAATAAGGCAGAGAGGACTTTGTCTCAGGGATTATTGAGCTTTGCAATTTTTCTGGGTGGGTAGAAGAGAATGGGATTTCAGAAACAGGAACAAGAAGAATCCTGTGACCTTTAGGAAAGAAGTCCTCGAGGGAATCATCAGTGTATCTCTGTCTGAAGTGGCAGAGGCACCAAAGTTCACAGCACAAAGACCGAGAGGCAGATCAGAGGGGAAACTCCAAGACCCTGAGGTAGGGTAACAGATTATCAGACTTTCCAGCCCACTGAACAAAACAGGGACCAGAGCCTGGACCCTAAAAACAAGGGAGAGACAAGGCTACTGGCTGAGAAGAGGCTCTGTTGTGAACCATATCTTAATTGTTTTTTAATCCTGATTTATAGTAGCCTGTTAACTCCTCTAGTAAACCCCGTAATCATGAAGTTTATCTGTTTCTTTTGTATAGCCATTGTAAAGGATTGACAAGCCCAGAAGAGAAATATAGTGCTGTGGGTGGAATGATTGGTGTCAGTATAAGGTAAAGAAGGATGGAGGGAGGAGGCAAATCTGCCCCCTGCCTTGTGGTAGTGACTAAGACCTTTAACTAATCTCAAATTTATGAGCACTTAAGTGGTTTCCAATCTTTCCTCTTCCAAGCAATATTATAATAAGCAGCCAACACCCGTAAGTCCTTTTTGTACCTATATAAACTCACCTGTGAAACTAATTTCTAAGCATGAAATTGCTAGGACAATGCATTAGTTTAATGGAGAGTTTAAAGTGTAAATAAATGAGAATGTGACATAATGAAACATATAAACTGCCATCCCAAACTACAGTGGGCAGAGTCTGACATATACAATTGTAGAGTTTTATAATTTTAAAGAAAACAACAGCCAACATTCACTCGATCTTTATTTAGAACGTATTTTTGTTAAACACTGAATAGATGATGGTGATATAACAATAAAAAAATACACCTCTCTAGCAACTTGTTGGAAAGTCTCTGTATGGTGTTAAACAATTACATGATCAATTACCAGGCCACACTTGGGTGGTTTAAATCCATCCAGAAGTGTCTCTGAAGAAAGACCTGGTGATCTACCCATTGCTCCCACCCCCCTCTACCATGTTTCCAGATAATTATCAATCCAATTACTGCCCCTATAGGTTTCTTCATATATGAGGATCTTTTTTCAGTTTAATTACTTTTATTGGAATATACTTCACATACCATACAATATACTCATTCAACATATTAAGAAGAGATGTGTAATCAGCACAACCAATTTCTGAACATTTTCTTCTCATTGTCAGCAGTTTCACATCTGCCTTTGCCTTGCTCATAGGTTAATTTATCCAGTTACTCTCTCCATAGATGTATCTATCCTAGATTTTAAATCCAGAAATTGATACAAAAATAAACAAGAAGCAAATAAACAAATAAATTAAAACAATAGCAGCAACTCAATAATTATGACTAGAAAAAACTTCAATTAAAAAGAAAGTAAAACTGAAACAACTTTAAAATGTGTCCGTGGGAAATAAATGATAATGTATTACATTTTAACCTACCTACATCTTCCATAATTGACTTTGCAATGCTCTCTAATAGCAAAGCTACTCATATCCATGACCTATTTTCAGAGGGAATTTACTAGATACTTAATCCATGTGTGGACCCTGAAAATGGATTTTGGATTTCATTGTCATTCATAATCTGTAAACCAGGAATTCTGCAAATCAAACAATTTAAGCTCTGGTACTATTCTCTACCTTGGATTTTCTTTTTTTTTTTTTTGAGGGGGGGCATCATTGCCCTCTGGTGGTAGTGAGAGGCCCAGCCTTGCTCCTGGAGAGCTGCTGCTAGATTTGAACTGCCAAGCCAGTGGGCCACAGTCCTGCACTCAACCACTAGGCCACCGGGGTTCAAGCTCCTCCTTGGATTTTCTTAATTACAATACGAATCACTTAGACTGGTATACTTCTTTCATGTAGATTTAGTGGATGCGTCACCTAGATAGCTGTTTGTTTTAAGGTAAGACTTTAAGACTCCAGAGGCTATTCTTTCTGATTGCCAGGCACCATTTAGTTTCTTCATTATGGTTTTTTGTGCAACTGTTTCTTCAAGTGATCTCTTCTTGATGCTGAGTATTAAGTTGGGGCTAGAATTAAATGTGAGCCTTAAATCCATGAATAGTTCTATGATTTATGTTAGTCTATGGCTTAGTTTAGAGATAGCATTATCTTTTTTTTTTGATAGAAAACATTATAAATCATCTCCCTGGGGCAAAAGGTAGTTCTATTCATAGTGTCATTAATTTAGCCAATGAGATAGAATTTGAACACTGTTGAGAAAAGGAAAGTATACGAGTAAAGTAGGTTTTATACCATAATACATGAAGTGCTGACTTACACAGACTGGAAACTTAAGTGAGTGGACAATATTTACATGAACAATGAAGGGTGTTGATAGGGCAAAACTTTCAATAATACTGATTCACAAAGGCCGAAGGAACCATGACTATTAGGATAATACATATTATAAGAAAACAACCAATCACAATGATTTATCTATAACCCCCTCCCAGGGGGGATGGACAAAAGAAAAGTGGGTGAAGGGAAACATTCATCAGTGTAAGACATGAAAAAATGATAATTTTAAGAATATCAAAGGTGTATGAAGGAGGGAGGGACGAGAAGGGAGGGAGGGGGAAATGAGAAGCTGATACCAAGGGCTCATGTAGAGAGAAAATGTTTTGAAAATGATGATGGCAACAAATGTATAAACATGCTTGACACAATGGATAGATGTATGGATTTTGTTAAGAGTTGTATGAGTCCTCAACACAATTATTTCAAAAAATAAGGAAAATGTCTATAATTGAAAAGCAAGCAAGCAAGCAAGGAGGGCATAAACCATTGTTAACATATGTTAGTCTTGAGCCACCATCCATTGGGACCCCTCAAGCAAAAAGTCTGGAACCAAACCCAACAACCATTCTTTCCATAACCTTAGGATAGCAATCATCTGCTTCCTTTCACCTTAGAGAATGAAATTTGCTCTTAATCGTAGGTAGCTAAGGCAAATGAAGGAAATAATCAAGTTAAGAGCAAAGATCTAGAGTTAGAAGCACAACAGAGAAGAACATGCTCAGCATATCTTAAATGGAAATGACTCAAGAAAAATTTCTAGCCTTGATATTCCATGATGCTCACCTTCCCAACACAAATCACTGAAGACAAATGTATACACAAATGTATACATAAGACAAATGTATACATGGTGAAGAAAGCTGATGGTGCCTGGCTATGAAAATATATAGCATCTTGGGTATTAAAGGCTTGAAGGTAAACAAGTGGTCACCTAGTTTAGAAGCAAAAAGCCCACATGGACGAAGTACACCAGACTGTGTGACAATGAAGTGTTGAAGAGATCAGGTATCAGGCATCAAAGAACTAGAAATTATATCATTATAAATAAGGGGGAGTACAGATTGGGGACCCGAAATGCATATGTAAGTGAAGCAATATTCCCTTATAGAAGGGCCACAGGAAGGAGGTGAGCCAGTCAAGGTACAGTGTAGCAAAAATTATATACACAACTTTCCTCTAGTTCTTAAATGCTTCCTCCCTCCCACTATCATGATTCCAACTCTACCTTACAAAACCACCGAGACCAGAGAATATACACGACACAGATAGGAACTGAAAACTTGGGGAATTCAGGAAATATGATCCCTTTAGGACCAGTGGGGAGAATGGCGATGCCAGGAGGGTAGAGGGAAGGTGGAGTAGAAAGAGGAAACTGATTACAAGGAACTACATATTTTCTCTTTGCTGGGATCTGGCCACAAGGAAGTGGGTGAGGGAAGGCATCAGACAGTGTGGGATTTGATAAAATAATAATTTATAAATTATCAAGGATTCATGGGGGATGAGGAATATGAAGAGCTGATACCGAAAGCTTAAACTGAAAGAAAATGTTTTGAGAATGATGATGGCAATAAGTGTACAAATGTGCTTTGCATACAGTGGATGTATGTATGTATTGTGATGGGAGTTGTATGAGCCCCCAATAAAATTAAAAAAAAATTGCTGACCTCGAATTGCAATATTTAAAGATTCTATGGGCAAAATGCTGAATGATGCAAGAAACCGCCAAAGAAGATGTAAAAAATATAATTTTGGTCACTGTATGAAAATGACCAGTTGATATGCATCCATTTTAAGAGGTAGCATATGATCAAAAACCAATAGTACTGAAAGAAGCCCATGATGCACTGAAGGAATTATCCATAAGCAAGGTATCTAGCCTTTATGAAAGACTAACTGAAATGTTTCAATAGTCTGATGAAGCACTGGAAGCCCCAACTCTTCTATGGCAGGAGATTTAGAAGATTGCAAGACATCAGTATTTAGACTCATTTAAAAAAATGGGGACCCTACAGAATACTCAAGCTATCAAACATTATCATTTATATCATATGTTAGTAAAATTTCACCGAAATTATTCAACAGTGGTTGCAGCAGTACACTGACAGAGAACTTCCAGAAGTTCAGGTTGACTTCAGAAGAAGACATTGAGAAAGGGATGTTCCATTGCTTTCCACAATCACTGTGTACTCTATTTTTAATTTTAAGAACATTCCAGGGGCTGAGCCCTGGTGGTGTAGGGGTTGTTTGGGGGACTGCAGCCACAGAGTTGGCAGTTCAAATCCAGGTGCATCTCTCTAGGAGCAAGATTGGGCCACTCCCACCAGGGGGCAGTGATGCCCCAAAACAAGAACATTCTAAAGCAGTGGAAATATTGCTGTTATCAGATGGATCTTGGCTCAAAGAAGAGAATACCGGAAATATATTTACTTATGTTTCATTAGTCATGTAAAAACATTCAACAGTGTGGATAAGAAAATATGGAGAGCCTTGAGAAGAATGAGAATTCCAGAAGACTTAATTATGTCCATGTCGAATCTTCACATGAATTAAGAGACAGTATGAAAACAGAATAAGGGAATATTTCATGGTTTAAAATTAAAAAGGGTAGCTTTCTCTCACCATGCTTATTCAATCTCTATGCTATGTGAACAATCAGAGCAATTCAATGATATGAAATAGAATGTGGTATCAGGATTGGAAGAAGGCTTATTAACAATTTATGATATGAAGATGGCGTAACTTTGTTTGCTGAAAGAGATCAGGGCTTGAAGCACTTGCTGAAAAAATCAAGGATGGCAGATTTCAATATGGATTGCAACTCATTGTAAAGAAAACCTAAATACTCACAAGTGGCCCAATTAATGGTATCGTGATAAGTGGAGAAAAGTCTGAGGTTTTTAAGGATTTTCCCTTGGTGGAATCAGCCATCCAAGCTCATGCGAATGGAAATCCAGATATTTGCATTGGGTAAATCTATTTCATAAGACCTCTATAAAGTGTTGAAAAACAAGGATGTTCCTGACCACAACATGGCATTTTCAGTCACTTTATATGCAAAAAGGTTGGACATTGAATAAAGAAGTGTGAAGAAGAATCAAAGTATTTGAATTACGGTCCTGGTGAAGAATATTTAAAGCAGCATTTCCCAACCTGTAGGCGGCTTGAACGATTCTTTCACAGGGGTCACCCGATTTATAACAGTAGCAAGATTACAGTTATGAAGTAGCAACAAAAATAATTTTATGGTTGGGGGGGTAAATTTATCACAACAGGAAGAACTCTATTAAAAGATTTAGAAACTGTTGATGCAAATAATTCTGTGTCCTTGAGATAATGGGTATATGGTCTGTTATAATATATGTAAGAGCCCTCAAAGTGAGTTATTAAAAATAAATATCTGTATTAGCATTTTCATAGTTAAAGCTTGATATTTAACTTTTTATTCAACATGTATTACAACTTGGGTCTAAAATATTTTTTCACTAATGCTAATCAGATTATAGTTATAAAGTTATGAAACTTGTTATGCAACAAGTTATGCAACATGATTAAATATTTCTTCTTTCAGTTTCCTTGGTTTATGATGTAATTTTATATTAAATTTATGTTTTATAAAAGAATCAAAATCTCAGCTGTTAATTTTATTTAAATTAATCTTTTTTGTTTTTGCTCCTTTTGATATTATCTGTTTTTTCTCTGAGATGAGATTTAAAAATGAATATGTATGAAGGAGTTGGTGGGCCAGTTGTGTAGGTGCTTACTTGGTAATAAATGGTGATTATTTTGAACCTATTCTGTGCTCTTTGGGGAAAATATGTGCTATTCTATTTCTGTAGAGATTTACAGTCTAGGAAATGCAAAGGAACTCTTTTACTCTGTTCTAGGACCACTATGAGTTAGAATAAACTCAGTGATAACAGGAATTGTCCCCCAAAGAGCAATGCAATTGGGATTGCATTAATACTTGAAATTTATCTTGAGAATTCCGACATATTTGCAACTTTGGTTTTCAAGTACAGAAGCACTGCAATCATTTATTCAAGCTTTAAAATTAATCATTAACCATTTACTTTATCGTAGCTCTCTCCATGCATTTCACACACTTGATTTTAAAAACTGAAGATTTTCATATCCTTTAGGGGTAGTGCCTATTATTGGGTGATATTGGGTCAATTTCATGGACAATGCTCTCGATCGACACTCACACGCTTTAGAATTTCTATGACTGTCTCTCATTTTGGTAAGTGTGATGTTTAGATACAAGTCATAGTGACTGATGGAGTGACTGAAGGGATACTTGAAGAGTTCAGTCTCAAGGAAGAGTAGGGAAGGAGCAAAATTGGAAAAGGCTTAAGAGAATAGCAATACCTGCCTCTAAAGTAAGTGCAACACATATCTCTGCTATTAGACATCTTAGTTCTCTAATGCTAATGTGGAGGCTAACAATCCAGCTCTATAGAGAAATTTAGCAGATGGTAACAAATGAGAGAAACATGCTTTGAACATAACCATCCTGGCTCCAAAATCTATGTTTCTTCAAAATAAATAAGCTAAATGTCAGACAGTATTTTGTGCTACTTTTCATGAATGGTGCCACAGAAGACTTATAAAACTTCCATGATCTTTTCTTACACAGAGTACAATCATACGTAAATTATAAGCATACTATGACATTTCAGTACTCATATTAGATTCAGAGGGAAAAATCACAAATCTTTGGTTAACTTGTGAGTTGAAATTTTAAAGGAGCATAAATAGTAGAAATAAGTATTAGAGTTCAAACACAAGGTAGTTCATTCTTGATAATATTGAGATAGATGATGTTAGAAGAATTGAATTTATTATGTTTAATTCCAAAGCAAACCAGACACGGACAAATTCCAAGGATTGTGTGAGATGGAGTCCACTGAACTGAGAATCCAGAGAGAGTTCTTACTGTCATATTCATCTTCTTTGGAGCATTGTCATATTTTTAATGATTGCACTCAGGTGTTGCATCCTGACAATAGAATTCAAAGAATTTGACAGCTTGGGACTGATTATTATTGACTTTATATCCCTGACTCCAGTATCACTTTTCTATACCAGAATTACTTTTCTTGCATTAAACCCCACTTCTCTTCACCTTGATGATTTTATTTGCATTTCTCCATAAAGTTTTGCTAACTCAAATAAAGAGAGTTTTGTAATATTTTATTAAAAAATAGGCAAATGGTAAGTCCAATAAGTTGAAATGAAAAGAAGGAATGTTGAATGTTACAGTTTTCCTTCCCCTGTAGACATTTATTGTTTTCCATTCAATTCATGGAGTTTCTAGATCTTTGGACATAATTTACGTTTTTATACCTGTAAAGTTTAAAGAATATGTAGAGAATCTTAAGGAATATGTTATGGCTTATAGCATATTTTGTTTCTTAAATATTTAATATATTTATAAATATTTCTATGAGAAGTCTCTTCATACAATAATTTCACATTAAATATCTATAGAAGAGATTCAGGGGAATAATTTCTGAATGTAGAATCAGAACTGCTTTCATTTCTGTCTTCTGGAAATTAGTAACACTGGCTTTTTTTTTTTTTGTGGGGGGACCTCCAGAATCCTGTGGCTCTGTCATTTGTAAAATGACAATGATGATAGTATCTTGTCTGTGTGGTCTTAATTAATGTTCTCTCTTTTATCTTGCATCCTTGGTAGTGCAGTGTTACCTGTGCTGTTGGCTGCATGGTGAGCACTTTGAAACCAAAAGCAGCTTCAGAGAAGGAAGACTGTGCTTTCCCATCTGTCAACAGACCATCTCTGGGTTTCTGAGATGGTCAGTATGAATGAGCATTGACTCCATGGCAATACCTTTTTTTTTTTTTTTGGAATACCAGTGAGAAATGCTCAGGGTTGAGTTTTTAATTAGGATGTTCTCAACCTGAGGGTCCTGACCATTTTGGGGGGTTGAACAACACTTTCACAGGGGTCACCCAATTCACAACAGTAGCAAAATTACAGTTATGAAGTAGCAATGAAAATCATTTTATGGTGGTGGGGGTGGGTTACCACAACATGAGGAACTGTGTTAAAGGATTGTAGCATTAGGAAGGTTGGGAACCACTGTGCTATAATGTTCTTTCTGGACTGCTAATGGGTTCTAAAGGGGCATACCACTTTACTGTAAGCCTCAACCTGGAGACATTCACATTAAGTTTAATGGGTCAGCAAAACCAATATCCTGAGTTAACTGTCCAAAGGCACCTTACTGCATTATGCTTCTATCCAAAGGCAGTCAGCTCCTCTTCTATTAAGTGCCAGAGACATCTTACCCTGCAAGCCCACCTCCTGCACAAAAAGCACTATGCTTACTTGAACACCCACAGGAGAGATGCTATGAGTCAACATTGACTAGATGGCAAAGGGTTCTGCTTGCTCTTTCAGTTGCTCCTCTGATGTTGTAGATGTCATCTGGATCTATAAATCCCATTGCACAAGGATCTTGGGTCTAGAGTATACACTGCACTCACACCCCTTGCTGCCATTGAGATCCCTCCTCCTGCTTCTCAGAGGGCTCATTTTATGCCACTCCAGGGAATCCTATTAGTATTCTTTTTATATCAATATTCCCCCCACACACACCCAAAATTTCTTACCAGATTCATGCACGGAAGGTTGCTTGTTGAGCTAGAGACTATGACTAGAAGAGTTCCCTCACATAATTCAGTGCCCCATACACTGTCTAACTTACCATGATATGGATGGATCAAACTATAAAGCTTGCATGGACATGTAAGTAGGAATATGGCAAGCAGATACATGCTATTGAGACTATTTAGAAATAAAATATAATTTCTAATGTATTAATATTATTTCTGAAAACTATATATGAAGCAATAATGAAAACCAATAATGAACAAATAGAAGCTGATGAGTATGTTAACCACGTAGTCTGAGATGGGGTAATGAACGAGGTCAAGGTTAATATTAGAGATCAAGGTTAGTGGTGAGAATAGGGGAAAGATTGTTTGATCAAAGGAGTCAGCTAAACCCAGAAAAAAAGACACCAAGATCTAGAGAGTAGACGATGGCTCCCAGTCAACTGCTTTAAGGTAAAAGTAGCATTGGCCAGTAGTCAGTCTCCATTTTCTTAAGTCAATCTCATTGCCATCAAGTGGATGCGGATGCATAGTGACCCCAGAGGGTCAGCTAAAATGGGCCCTCTGAATATCTAAAAATGTTAACTCTTAACAGGACCGGAAAGGCTTATTTTTTCTCCTGCAGAGTGGCTGGTGATTTTTAACTACTGACCTTGCAATTTTCAGTTCAATATGTAATCACTGCACTGCAGGGTTTCATCTTCTTAGCAGTGCTGTATATGTTTTTTAATAGCATGGGAGATGTATAAAACCAAGCTATATGATATTGGGTGTGATGTTTCTTAGAGGCTTGGTGCATTCTTGAAACTTTGGAAACTTGTTTTGTTTTACAAAAAACGTTGAAGAAGTCTTTGAAGTTTGAATATATTACTGGGATATTAAACCTTTGTTTCTCATATCTTTAATATTTTAATCTCAACTAGAAATTCTAGATAGTATTCAATATGAATTATGACTCACTGTCAAGAAGACCAAAATCCTAATAACTGGACCAATAGGTGGCATCATGATGAGTGATGAAAAGGTTGAAATTGTCAACAACCTTTTTTCTTGGTAGGAGTCACAATCAATGTTCAAGGAAGCAAGAGATAAAAAATATATACTATATTAGGTGACTGTGCTGCATAAGATCTCCTTAAAATATTGAAAAGCAATAATGTCTCTCCTTTAGGACTAAGATGTGCCTGACTCAAGCCATAGTATTTTTTTTGGGGGGGGCGCTCACTGCCTCAGGTGATCATGGGCGCTACCTGGTGCTGCTCCTGCGAGCTGCCGCTGGATTTGAACCGCCAAGCCCGCGGGCTGCAGTCCCGCACACAACCACTTTCGCCACCAGGGCTCAGCCCAAGCCATGGTATTTTTTAAAAATTTTATTGGGAACTCTTACAGCTACTACAACATTCAGTACATAATTTGTATCAAGCACATTTGCACACATGTTGCCACATACATTTCCAAACATTTTCCACTTGAGCCCTTGGTACAATCTCCTCTTAAAAAAACAAAACAAAACAAAAAAAAACCTCCCCTTTCCCCTCCCCCCCCTTTTTTAATGAATCATTTTATTGGGGGCCCATACAACTCCCATCACAATCCCTAACAGCATCAGTTGTATGCAGGCCACTTTTACACACCCATTGCCATCATCACTCTCAAAACATTTTCCCTCCCTCCAGGCCCCCATTATCAGC
>PVJH01019683.1:0-42243 GCA_004026705.1 Nesogale talazaci
AAGGTTTGTTAAACATAATTTGACACTTTACACGCTTTTCCATTTGGAGGGCATTTTAAATCTCTCAGAAAGCAAAAGTATCAGTAGAAATGAGTCCCAGAAGCTAACTGCTCACCCTAGAGACCAGAGAATAGAAAAGCTAACCCAAGTAGCTTCCTACATCTTCGCCTCCCTTGAGTCGCTGGTAAAACAGCAGAATTTGAATGGCAGGGAGCATTTTCCGTTTCAGGGGCCATGTCCTTACGGAATGTTAGTCTTGTGTACATTTTTTTCTGGTGTGTCTTTGACAAGGCAACTAGTCAGAGAAATGGACCAGTCACACCATTTCCATATCTGAGACTCTAAGGAGGGGAGAAATGAGGAACAGGACCAGGTGGAAATAAGGTCCTTTATTTGGCTCCAAGACTGAAAACACAGAAGCAACAAAAACATTAAAGTAAGCATGTTTCTGGCTAGGATATAGCTGTGCTCTTGCACATGGTAGATTAATGTATGCACCTCAAATGTTTTAATAGATTGAACCTTTAAGTTTACTTTGGAGAATCACCAACTCACACCATTGACCAGTGTCTTTAACAGCCTTCCCTAATTTAATGATGATTGTCCTTCTTAGCCAATTATCATACTTATCTTTCAAACTGGTCAAGCTTGATACTTTGGAAGAGAGGAATGATTCATATGTAAATAGAAAAGGGCACATAATTTTTCACACATCTGAAAAGATGGGGGGAAATACCCCAATGGCAGCCCAGATGGTGTTGGACTTCCTACATATAATATCATATGAGTCCACACAGCCTCTAGAGCAGCCGTTCTCAACCCGTGGGCCACGACCCCTTTGGAGGAGGAAGAATCCTTTCACAGGGGTTGCCCGATTCATAACAGCAGCAAAATTGCAGTGATGAAATAGCAACGAAAATAATTCTAACCCTTCTGATTTCTTGTCCCTCAGATCTAAGTCTTGGTCTGAGTGGCTAAAAGAGAAGGAAAAGCAAAACTGAAGTCTTTGATGATTTACAAGTTCATTTCAAACAAAGGTGGTAAAAAGAAAAGGATTTTATGGTTGGAGGTCACCACCACATGAGGAACTGTATTGAAAGGTTGCAGCGTGAAGAAAGTTGAGAACCGCTCTTCTCAAGGTTGCCCTGAATGTCAACATACTCAACATACTCGGTGCCTTCGATTTGAGGTCCACTCACAGGGACCAGACAGGGCAGAGTAGAACTGCTTCTGTGGGTTTCTGAGGCAATCCCTGTTCACAGAGCAGAGAGGCCCAGCTTTCTCTCACAAGGTGGCGGGTGGTTTTGTTCTGCTAAGCTTGCAGGTGTCAGCCTCATGTATAACCACAATGCCACCAGGACGCTGAATCTCAGTGTAGCTACACATACAAATTATTGAATTGAGCCCAAACTCAATGTGACTCTTTTTTCTCTTCGTATTACTACAGTTGCTGCCTTCCAGACATGACATCGTTATTGTTAGAGGTCCTCGAGTTGGTTCTGAGTCAAAGAAATCTTATGTATGCAACAGACCGGAACACCCAACCCTGCTCCAGCCTCCTGAGAGCTTCTAACTTTGAGCCCGTCCGCCATGACCATGCACCTCTAGGAGGAGAGATCTCTCATTCTCACCAGAGACATCTCCAGCAGGATCTAAGACGAGTTGAAGGAATCTCTGTCTTGTAATACATGATACAAGATGGCATGGATGAGAAAAAGTGGGAGGCTAGCGTTCCCCCCCCCCCATGGAGGCCCCCAGGATGTTGTTGTTGTACATCACAAATCCCCTCTAGCTGACTGAAAGAAAAAAGAAATGTACTCACAGCAATTACGAATAAAGGTCTGGTGATGAGGGAGCCAATGAAAACTCCCTGCATCAAACAAGCAATGTCTGAGAGAGGGCTGGAAGAGGAGCCTCGGAGGCTGACAGGAACTCAAAGGCCATGCAGGAACAATGGGCTGTAGCCACTGATGACTGTGTTCTGGTCCATTCTGACGCACGGAAGCCATCAGGAGATGGTGATGACTGAAGAGCAACTACCCACTCTGTTCATGATCTCACAGCCACCTCAGACAGGCCAAGGGGCCTGGCTTGACAACTATCCAGCCCCTGCAGATGTGACCCTAGAACACTGAACAGAGACGCCACTGGATCCTTCCACAGACAGAGGCCAGCAAAGGACCAGCGTGGAGCCAGCATCTCCTCTGTCCCCTCCCTGTCCCTCCCCTTCCACTCTCAGCAACAAACCATAGGAGGTGCCACCCCGTTTCTGACAGTGGGAGGCTTTCTTAGGCATCCAACTTGCTGTGTAACTGTTTAGCTCTGCGTCCTCAACTGGAGGTGGCAGGGCTGAGAGGGCAGCCTCTCCATTCTACTTTGAAGATGTGGGGGTGGGGAGGCAGGGACTGAAGTGTGCATTTGTCCAAGAATATCAGAAATGTCCACCAAAGGAACATGCCACTGACATAATGACTTGTTCTATTCTATTTCGTCTTAAAATGACAGCTGATACATGATAAGAAAGCAAGAACAGCTAACCAACCCACTACCATCTAGTGAACTGCACCTCATGGGGAGTCCATGTAAAGTTGGCCACACTGTCGCTTTTTACCAAGGCAGCCCTCCTCATCTTTCTCCTCAGGAGCAAGTAGTGGGTTTGAACGGCCAACCTTGGGGTTAGCAGTCCAATGCCCACCTTGCTGCTCCAGCAGGACTCCTTATATGCGGTAATGGTTGCCGTCATTTAGAGAATGAGCCACATAAAACCAGTATGAAAAGAATTCAAGAAACATAATAAAAGTTACAAATTACTTTTTTTTAGGTCCTCAGTTCCTGGGCCCGGGAACCCTGGGGCACTACTGAGTAAGCGTTGGGCTGTTAACAGCCAGGTCAGTGGGTCACACTCACCAACTCTACCCTGAGAGGAAAGAAGAGGGTCTCTGCTCTCATAACCACTTACCAAGCCACGGACTCCTCTATCGGGTTTCTCTACATCAGAAGCATCCCCCGGCAGTGAGATTTATGTCGTGTGTGTGTGTCTGTGTCTGTGTGTTTGTGTATAATATGAGAGCAACGTGCATGTGTTTTTTTTTAATCATTTTCTTGGGAGCTCATGCAATGCATCATAATCCATACATCCACGTGTGTTTTTAAATAAGATCTTAATTCTCTTTTTAGATACCAATACAATAAAATGTACATTTCTCTCATGCTATTGACTACTTTGGATAATTTTTAAATGACTTTATGCTTACAATTGTTCTACCATCTCTTTAGCGATCTGTGTAGTGTTGTATTTGGGCAGTTTACTGCTTTTTGCCATTATAAATAAGTCTGCCGTGGCTATTACTGTCAGTCTTTGCTCAAAGACAAGATTAAATTTCCTTAAGATACGTTCATGGAAATAGAATCATTCCGAGTAGAAATATCAGCTCGTTACTCATTGTCAAACTCAAAAACTTCATGGATGTTGTACATTCAGATTCTGAGGATCAGCTCCTTCAACATATTGCTTTCTGATGTTTCTGGATTCACCAATGGGTTCATTCTTCTTCAGAATGCTGAGAAGGTGTCACACAGTGCAGAAACAAAAGCAGTGATGGAGAATAGAGAGGAACTGGAACCAGAGTGATTCATCATTACAAGAGCACTGGGCTTGGAGTGGGAAGATCATTGGCCAACACCTAACAGATGAGAAAATTGACACGGGCCACTGCCCTCCTAGCCAGGGTTTTTTCCCACACCCTCTTCCCTGTCTTGCCACAAAAACACCCGGAGTCTCTTTATTTGTGCATTCTTTCAAACATTGCCCCTCATCTGTCTCTCTTCTTTCTAACACTCTGTTTTTAAGTTTGCATGCATTTAGAGAAAGAACGTGTACAAATACATGCATGCATGATTATTGTAGATGCACATGAATACTTTTTTCAACTGACTGACTGATGTAACCAACATGTGTCCCAAGAGAAGAATCTTAAACCCTGGTTTCACCTTCACTGACTGTGTGCTGCCTGACACACATGTGTCCCCGATTCCTGATAAGCCTGCTTGAATGCCAATTCCTGCATTTGTTAGGAGAGAGGAACAACTCAATAAAGGAGGATGACACTGCACAATTCCAACAGTTGTTATCAATGTCAATGAACCGTACACACTTGAGTTGGTGTGTGGTTTGTTGTGCATAATCTCACCAACAGAAAACTATAAATATATAAGCATTTTCAAATAAGTAGAGCCGTTTTAAAAATGCCAATGATTTGTATTGGTAAATAACAATAATTTCCTGTGTATGTAACTATCAATATAACATTAATATTAGAACATTTTAATGTTCATATACACATGGCATTTTAAATAATAACACTGATCCCTACAATGTGATAGAATTTGCTCCTGATGCCACGCATCCAGCCTACCCATCTCTCTAGGTTTCGGCAGGCAGGTTCTGCGCCTTGATGTGAATGGGGCCAGGGTCATAGCCTCAAGGGTCAAAGAATGGAAGAGAAGCAGGCATCGCCATCTCTGAAAGATGAGAGTCGGGATCAAAAAGTATCTGCTAAACAAGAGGCAAAGAGCCCGTGGTAGAGTAGCTAATCAACAAGGTCAACTGTTGGAAACCACAACGGTGAGGCTTTCTCCTTTTGTCATGAGTCACAGTTTGGAAAACCCACTGGGGCAATTCACCCTATCCCACAGGGTCACCATGAGTCCACGCTGACTTGATGGCCATGAAGTTGGTTCTAATGAATTTTAGATAAAGAAAGGAGGAAAGGCAGTTAAAATTCATTGAAATTCAAGCTAATTACTCTATTAAAACTGAGGAGGAGACATCCCAAGCATATTCAAAACAAGGTGTAAACCAAAAAGAGTTCATGTTTAACGGTAGAAGCCTGACAGAAGGAACTGAGTCCTGCCTCTACCGTGCATGCACAGCTGACTGGGTATTCGAATGAGAAAGGAAGCTGAGAGTGGCTGCCCCAGCCCTGTGGAAGCGGTGGTCCTTGGACCTTTGCAGGAACCTCTAGCTTGAGGGATGTGTCCAATGGAAGGAGACTGAGGAGCACTACTTATTTAGGACCAAGATGCTCCCCTCACAGTGACAGGACAAGTCTTGATCTGCTGGGTAGGGATCTGAATTTGGAATAATCAATCCAGGAAGTTTCCCCTGGCATCAACCTCCATGCTTAGGATGAACAGAGCTCAATCAAAGGGGAGAGTCAACTGTGTGGAGAGCAACTCATGGGTTGTGGTTCAAGGTAAAATTGTACTTGCAGAGACTCCTTCTACCTCCAGAGTCCAGAGTTCTGTGTCATTAGAAAAATTCATAATCTACCAGGGCAATCACCTTATACCCCAAAGAGATGATGGACAAGGTTTACTTTTCTGTTCCTATAGGGTTTTGTTTTCCTGCCTTTATTTTTCGTTGTTGGTTTTTGCTGTTGGTGTTGTGTTGTTGTTGTTTTCTGCTGGTTTGTTTATAGCTATTATTGGGGTAGTTGGTCTTATGGGGTCTTGATTTGGTTGTAATATGACCACCAAAATAAACCTGAGTTATGTGTACCTAGAGGACAAGCAGGTGGATTCTGGGCCCCCACTGAACTCTAGCCCCAATCCAAAAAGAGTTAGTTGTGATAATATGGCTCTATTATCTATTCACCTTCATGAATAATCACTGTTGTGCTACAGCAAAGTGTGGTGAAGAAAGTAGATGGTGCCCAGCTATCAATCAGAATAGTGTTGGGGTCTTAAAGGCTTATATTCAAGCAAGCAGCCATCTAAATATGGCATCAATTCGATCCACACTGGAGAAACACACGTACCTGTATGATCCAAAGATGACAGTGGCAATATTCAAATATGATAAAGGGAGAAGTATCAGAGCTTAAATTGTGAACACCCAATTTGTAGAACGCTGTGGAGGACAATGGGAGCCGGAACACATCTGCAGAGTGTCTAGTCATACGAAGTCACTGAAAGATCCCTCTGGCCACAGCCAACGATCTTGCACAGCTTTATTATCAGAGAGAGAGATCATTATAATTGTGATTATACTAGATTGAATTTAATGCTTGGTCAGTTGACCTTCCTCTTCACCCAACCTGAAATTGTTCTAGGTGTAACTATTTCTGGTTTGTTCCACAGCAAAAGTGTCATCTCTGGTCTTTTAAATGCTGATGTTGGTCTTTTCCTTCTTACTCATTGTTTGTATTCTTATCTTTGTACATTATTTTATTCTTACGACTTTGCTTTTTTTTCTATTTTTATTGTTTCTGCTGGGTTTTCCAGTCTGTGAAGCACAGAAGGAGTAGATGCATGGACATGAGAACTGAGGCATGAGTTATAGGGGAGGGAGAGGGGTCGGTTGGGAAATAGAGGGAGGATGGAGGAGCAAACAATGTATGCAGGCAGGGGGATGGAGCACGAGAACTAATTGTGATTACACAAGTCATTTTAAAAGTGATTTAACCATTAAAATGTTTTGAAACCAGTTTTTAAAATCTAAAATTGATTGGGGTAATGATGACATCATTCTTCTTCATATGACTGAACTATTGGATTGCATGGTATGTGAATTATGTGCCAACAAAAGTATCAAAATGTGTAAATAGTAGTTAAAGTGAAAAAAACCCTATTTCACACCTAGACTTAGCCTTCTGGCATTTTTCACAATAGGGCCACAAGCTCATATTAAACATTCCCAGCCACCTTTCCAGGAACCCTGGTAGGGTCATGGGTTCAGTGTTGGGTTGCTAATTGAAACATTGGCAGCAGGAACCCACCAGCGCCGAACAGGAGGAAGTGGAGGCAGTCCCCACTTCTGCGAAGATCTACAGCCTGGGAAACCCTACAGGACAGTATTCCTCTGTCCTGTAGGATCCACATGAAGCAGGCTTGACTCCATATCAGTGGGGCTTTGGGTTTTGTATTTACCACCCTACTGCCCCACCCTCTGGAGCCCCAACGGCCATCTCACGTGGTTGGTGGCTGAGGTAGGGTATGAGGAACAGCTTGTAGATTGAAGCATTTAAAGGAATCCGCCTCCCCACAGCCCCTACCTACCACAAAATTGAGGACTCAAGATAGAGAACACTACAAAACCATTATTTATTCCAAGTAAAATTCCTTGGCTATAGTCTAAAGGCAAGGTCATTAACATTTTTAGCTTTTTCTTTTGAACCTGGATACAGTGCATAACCACCTCACCACCAGGGCCACTGTTTTTAGCTGTTCCTAATACTGTCTAAGACTAGGCTTCCTCTGGATGACTGAGAGGGTGCCTGAGGCTAATGCCTCCCTCTCCTGACCTTGGTGCCCTGACTCTTTGGGCTGCTAACTATAAGCTCAGCAGTTAGAAAGGACCAGACTTTCCATGAGAAAAAGATGGGACTTTCCAACTCCCGTCAAGAATTACAATCTTACAAACTCAGAGAGGCAGTTTTTCCCTGTTCTACAGGGCTGCTATGACACATTATCCCCTGGGCCAGGAGGTGGGTTTGGGTGGCTAGCAGAGAGAACGTAAAAGTGTGTGCAAGGTCATCTATACACTCATTCATGGCAATGTCTCAGAGTCAGGAGGAGTCTTTTTGGCTGACCCAAAACCAACCCAAATCCTCTGCCACCAAGTCCATTCTGACTCATAATAACCTCAGAAAGGGTTTCTGAGACTGTACCCACAGCCTCATCGTTCTACCGAAGAGCAGTTGGTCAGTTTAAACCTCTTACTTTGCTGTAAACATCACAACACCTAACCCATGGTGCCACCAGGGTTCTTAGGAGACTGGGAAGATGTAATAAATAAAATACAGGACACTCAGTTCCATTTCTGACAACAATGAAGACAGCTTTTTTCACGCGCTCACTGTCATCATGTTCATACTGCCTTGTAGCAACCCTCTGTGGGTTTCTGAAACTGTAAGTGCTTCAGAACAGGCAAAGGGGAGCCCAGACTTTCTTCTTGAGAGTGGCTGGTGGTTTCAAACCATCAACCATGAGAATCATAGCCCAGGGTATAACCACTACACAACCAGGGCTCCTATTTCAGACATCAAACACAAAATCACTGTTAATGAGTGGATTCTAATTCATCAGGACAGAGGAGAAATACCCCTGTGAGTTTCTGAGACAATAAATCTTCATGGAAGTAGAAAACCTAGTCTTATTCCAATGGAACAGGAGGCTGGTGGTTTCAAACTATGGACCTTGTGGTTAACTGTCCAACCCATAACCCATTCATTGCGAGGGCTCTATTTAAGACATAATTATACAAGGGGTTACTCCCCATCACCACCAAAAAAAAATTAGAAAAAAGCTCTGATGGGCAAAACTTTTGTGGAACACATTTTTCCCACTAGAACAGTATGTGGCTATGAAATTTTGTTTCTTGGGGAAAATGCTGCAGAAACTGTCGCAATGTTGAACACAACTTACAAGTACAGCACTATGGGGAAAACTTCAAGTGTACCAGGGGTTTTCTCATTCCAAAAAAGGTGAAATGTCTATGGATGACAAAACTATTTCTGGACCTCCATTAACTTCCTGAACAGATGGAAATAGTGAAAAAATGCATGCACTTGTGCTCACAAACAAAACACAATGATGATGGACTATTGAGGAGATGAGAAGTTATTGGACTATCTTGGACCTCAGGTCAGCAAATTTTAATGGAAGATTTGAGAATGAGAAGGGTCACTGAGAAACTTGCTTCTCACATTCTAACTGACCAGGAAAAGAGCATTGAGTAGAAACAAATCGGACTTTGAAAGACAGCTCTGAAGCAAGCAGACTATTTTCCCAAGGTCATTACTAGTGACAAGACGTGGTGCTATTCTGATGACTCTGAAAGCAGCATCAAACAAGCTAGTGGAACAAGCCCTTGTCATCTCACCCCAAAGAAGTTCATCAAGTGAAATCAAAGATCAAGATGATGCTCATTTATTTTTTTTATGTGAAGGGGATAGTGCATTTGGAGTTCACACCATTAGGTCAAACTGTTAATCAAGCTTTCTGTTTAGAGGAGTGGTTCTCAACCTTCCTAATGCCATGACCTTTTCATACAGTTCCTCAAATTGTGGTGACCCCCCAATCATGAAATTATTTTCGTTGCTCCTTCATAACTATCATTTTGCTACTGTTATGAATCAGACAACCCTGTGAAAGGGTCATTCGTCCCCCAAAGGGGTCAAGACCCACAGGTTGAGAACTGCTGATTGACAGGTTCTGAAAAGATTTTGTAACAGTGTCACAAAAAAAGCCCTGATTTGTGGCAGATGGGGAACTTGTTTTGCCACCATGACAATGCACCTGCTCAACCGTCTCAGTGCGCCAGTTTGGGGCAAAAAACAGCATGCCTCTCTTGCCCCACGCATCTGACTCACCTGACCTCACTTGATGCAACTTCTTTTTATTTCCACAAATGAAAGAGGGATATAAAAGGACAATGACTTGATGGTGTAGAAGAGGTGAAGAGAAAAAAAAAATGAGACAGGTGTTGTCAGCATCCCAACAGATGAGTCTGAAAAATGTTTCCAGAATGGAATCCAAGTTTTGACAAATGTACTCAGGTGTAATGGAGAGTAATGTAATTCAGTATAATGGCGATAAGATTGTTTTGTTAATAAAAAATATAATGTAATTTAATACATAGCTTTGAAAAATCCAGTTCGATGGTGGGGTAGGGGGGTACCCCTCATATAGTTTTAAATTTTTACATACTCATTGTTCATCTGAAATCCAAATGGAACTTATCATCCTGCATTTTATTTGGCAACCCTGCCTCCACTTTCTGTTCACCCCTCCTCCCAGAGGTCAACCCAAGCCAGAACCAGGATGTCTGTATCTCCCCCACCACCACCACCACCACCACCCCCCCGCCCCCGGGAATCACAGTTATTCTGAAGACCATCGTGCTAGTGAGGACAAAAGGAACAGAAATAACAAACACTCTCAAAGCCAGCCCAACACGGAAAGAATGTTATTGCACATTTGCTGACAGAGACGGAGGGAGATTTCCAAAATAAACAAGGAAATTTAAGCTCTCGTTTGCCAAAGCTTCCCCTGTGCTGATTTGTTAACTGCTCATGTAGAGACCCAGAAGCAGGAGCATTTTCTGGAGCTGCTTTTTCCTGCTGTCCTGCTGCTCACCGCAAGCCCTAGGCAGCAATGGCGATGCGGAGCGGAGCACGCGCAGGCTTTGTGAATGGGTCAGGTCCCTCACATTTAGCTTCTGTTTCCCAGTTTGATTGTTGGCTTAACTAACTGCGCAAGTCACCACAATCGAAAGTGACGCGCTTTGCCAGATTTGTGAGGTGGGACATCCATGTGGGTCTGAGTCGGACGCCCGGCTGCTCTCATCTGCCTGCGCCTCTGCGCGAAGCGTGTGACCAGGCCAGAGGACCGTTCATCTCACTCAGGCGCTTGTTGCTGGGGGTGAAGGAGGCCAAAGTAGGGTTTTCTCCTGTTCTCAGTATCAGACCTGCTGTGTCATGTGCCTGCGTGAAAGGGATGACAGGTACAGTTTCCATTTGAAAGTAATAGCTTTTAGGTCCAAAATGCTCTTTCTGCACCTCAAGGCTGGGCCGTTGCTTTCTGTACATTGGGTATAATTTCTGCCCAATCAATGTCTCTTTCTGACTTCCAAAAGAGACGTACTTGCCTGCTGTCGTTGCTTGAACTTTTTATTGCCAATCAGGTGAAGGGTTGCAGACAAGAACAATTTTCCCTTAATGGTTTATGTACATTTTGCTTTATCTTGCAGGGGCAGTGTACTTTTTGGTGTGGCTCTAGCCAAAGTCTCTAATTTCCAAAAGTAACCTTTTTCTGCATGAGTCTAGATAAAGGGTTAGAGGAAAATACTGATAGGTTGTACCTAGGAGTAACGGTGAATGGGATTTCCTAGAGTGCCATCCTTTTGTGTATCCAATGAGCTCTTTGGGAAGCAAGAGAGGAAATCTCACCACCAGCAAGAAGCACGAGTGGAGAGCATCCTTTGGACCCCAAGATCCCTGTGCAGTGAAACCCCTGGATCCAGAGGAGAGCTATAACAGTAGAGGAACCCCAGCAGAACCAGGAGTCAGAGAGTGAAACAGAGTGGTGGATGTCTCAGTCCACAGAGCAAATAAAGTTGGGCGCTTTGGGGGAGGGAGGCTGGCTTGTGGAGTAGGGTACCTCTGGGAACTTCATCAAGGGAGCTGAGCTTGCTGACCCCCACACAGAGATTGAGCTGAAATTATGGCAGAGTGACACGCCCATTGCACAGGTGTCAGCAGCCCTGAACGTGTCATAGTCTGAGCAGTTCCACCAGTCTCTAACAAGCCAGTAAGCCTGGTCTTTTTCTTATTTTGAATTGTGGTCCACATGTCTCTCCCACTCTAAGACTTTCTGATGCAATGGCTTTCACAGCAAATGGTCCTGGTAGCCATGTGATTCTTCTGGTAATAAGTTTGTGGGGAATAATGGTTGGTTGAACTAATTGTTTCTGTCAACAATTTGCTTCATTCTTCTCTAGATAGGAAGAGTTGAATAATTGCAGCTCAAGTGGCTGCTCATGAGTTTATAAGACCCCATAGCGACCCAAGCAGGATGTAGAACATTGTCTCTGTGGATTATGCTAGCCAATTGACTTGGGTGTCACTCTAGGACACAGTCAGAATCAACTTGACAGCACTGTTATTATCTTTTGGAAGCTTCAGAGCTTTGACCAGCCAGGAGGATGCCAACAGAATCAAGAGTAAGAATGATTTTAGACATCTCAATGTCAATGTTAAAAAATATACTTACCTTGTACCAAGGGCTCAAGTGGAAAATGTTTGGAAATGTACATGGCAACATGTGTGCAACTGTGCTTGATACAAATGATGTACTGAATGTTGTGGTAGCTGTAAGAGCCCCAATAAAATTATTTTAAAAAAATAAATAAATAAAATAAAGTAAAAAAAAGACAAGAAAAATAGCTGTATATACTTACCATGATGGAGGAAGCTCTTGAAAAATCTTTGGAAAAATTATTTATAGCCAAGAACTTTATAGTAGTGTGACTGAAACAGACTAAGGACATTTTCAGACATATATGGTCCCACAATATCCACCTCCCATGAACATTTTCTAAGGAAGCTACATGAAGAAACTTTCTAACAAATGAAATGAGGAAAACATCTGACATCATCAGAACTAGGAAACATGGTTTCCAACCCAAAAGGTGGACCAATGAAGCTCTAAGGTGAAGCAAATGGAGATTCAAGAATGGAGGACAATCACCAGGCTGGTGATCAAAATTCTAAAGGACAGTGTTTAAAAATAAATGAATGATTAGCATACATGATGAGTTTGAACATGCTGGAGACCAAAATAAATGGGAGGAAAGTGTAAGGGTTAGTGATCATTTCTTTTTCTTTCTCTCTCTCTCTCCTTCCTTTTCTTCTCCTTCTCCTTAAAGCAAGACAATTAGTAATGCCAAGAAGATAAAAACAAGTTGTGTAAAAACAACAGGCTCAATTGCGATGAATATTTACATAATGGAAACCCCAAAACTTGATTGAACCACATGTGCTACCTGATTGCTGTGGGGGGAAATGCATTGCCAATACATAGGAGAGAGTGAGAAACAATGCATGAGAGGTGAGAGAGGCAGTTGAAAGGAAATGAGAGACAGGTTGGTAAAAGAGGATAAAAGGTAAGGAGGTTTCATCTCCCAGAGTGGACAGAGACTAGAAAACACCTAAAAGTAATACTTTCTAAAATTACCACTAAAAGAGTATTATTTAGAGATAATGAAGGTTGAATAGTGGAGCTAAAGGAACAATAACTTCCTCTGGGGATCAAGAAAGCATGAGCGTTTATTGGGCAAAGAATTACCAATTTTCATATTAAGTAAGCCTTGTAATCCAACTTTTTAAACTGCAGCATGCATGTACAACTTTAAACAAAGCAAAATCTAAAGCATGAATTTATATCGATGCTATTTAGAGACTCAGGGCAGATGGGGAGGGTAAAGAAAAGGTATAAGGAAGAACACTGGTGGTCACAGGGAGAACACCAAATATTTGGTGATAGCTCTTAGGAACATTAGCTGGAATGCCTTAAATCCATAATGAATGAAAGCTAGTTTTAGATCATCTATCTTTAAAACCAATATGACCTCTTTCCAAACATGTTTGACAGACCATGTGCAGTGCATTAAAAACGGTAATAAAGCTAATCAAATGGACCCACAAATATTTTCATGACATCAACCAGACCACAACATTTTTCCTACACCTACAAATGTCAGAGCAATGACATAGCCATGGCTGGAAGTTATGAAGTTGTGATGGCACCAAGTCTGATACAAGAGCAGGGGATGTATCTTTATTAAAATTTGTAATAATCTAGAGCCCCTGGGGAGGGGTACATCTTCCTCCCTCTGGAAATGCAAGCTAATTAAACCTGTTATGTGATTTCTATAGTATATTAAGTATTTGAATTATGATATTGATGAATATTATTGAATATACCATGGACTGCCAGAAGAATGAGAGAGAAAAAAATCTGCCTTGGAAGAATTCCTGAGCCAGAGTACTCCTTAGAAGGAGATTGGCTAGACTTCATGTTGCATATTTTGGACATGTGATCATGTCCCTGAAGAAGGACATCATGATTGGTAGAGAGTCAACCAGAAAAAGGAAAACCCTTAATACCACATGTTGGTACAATGCGTGTAACACTGGCCTCACACATCACAACACTTGTGAGGATGGCACAGGACTGGGCAGTATTTCATTCTGTTGACAAAGGGTTGTTATGAGTTAGTAGCGATCCAGTGGCACCTACTGCCATTTATTGAGCGCTTAATATGTGCCAGGTAATGTGCAAATGTTTTCTGGATGTTCATTCCTTTCATCTTTATCACAATTCTATGAAGTAAGTATGGCTAATGTCCTGATTTTAATTCTGAGAAAACTAGAATGCAGAAAGGTGAGATAAATAACTTAACATCCCACAATGGTAAATAATGGAGTTGAGGAGGACATAGAGGCACAGAGGTCTCTAGAGTCCATTCTTTTACCTATTTTACCATTACTCTTAGTAACAGGGCTCATTCATTTTACACTTGAGAGGACTGAGCAAAAACATTTTTTTTTGATAAAGCAGCTGTATTGGCACTGCATCTGCAATAGTTCCATTGTATCAATAAGAGTTGTACAATCATTACCACAATCAATTTAGAACATTCTCTTCTACCTTGTATTCATTGTTATTTGCATGATTACTTCTTTTCCAATTGTGGCAAAAATATACATCACAAAACTTTCTCCAATTCAACAACCTTAACATGCATAATTCAGCACTGCTGTTTATACTCTTCATGTTATACAACCATTATTGACATTCCTCTCCAAATTCTTGCACTACCATTAAAATAAACTCAATGCCCCCTAAGCAAAAACTCGTCCTCCTTCACCCATGGTAACCACAGGTCAATTTTGTTTTCTTTTATTAGTAGTTCTCTTGATATAATATTCATATACCACTTCCATAGTTAAATCACTTTTTAAAGAGTTGTGTATAACGCATTACAACCTGTTCTAATGTTCCCTCCCAGCTTCCAAGTAAAGGCAGCTGAAAGCATAGCTGAAGTAGGATTGTATGGAATGAGACACAGCTGCACTGTTCCTGTACCCTGAAGGCCCAGATTCTTCATCGCTGACATTTATCTGTGCCCTGGACAGCTAGACTATGTCAGTTGAGCAAATCAAAAAAAACACCACTGCTATCAGGTTGGTTCTGACTCATATAGTGACCCTATTATAGCATTATGGAGGTTGTAAATCTTTATAGGAGCAGATAACCTTATCTTCTCCCTCAAAGTGCCTGATGGGCTTGAACCAGCAAGGTAACCTTGTGGTTAGAAATCCAATGCTTACCGACTGTACCACCCAGAGAGAATAAACCAAGCACCCAAGGCCTTCGGTGAAATCATAGCATGATCAGCAACCAACAACAATTAAGGTAAGAATGTAAATTGGAAAGAGACTAACCAGGGGCTGAGCCCCAGTGGTGCAGTGGTTGTGTGTGGCACTGTGGCTCACAGGGTTGGTGGTTCAAATCCAGCAACAGCTCTCCAGGAGCAAGGCTGGGCTTCCTATTCCCACCAGGGGAGTGATGTCCCCCACACCCTCTAAAAAAAAGAGACTCACCTCCCTCAAGTCCCTGTGTGAGTGGATTCCATAAAACTGGTCACAAACAAGAACCAGATTCTGAAGCCACAATAACAGAGGCCATTTATTGATTCTTTAACACACCCAAAGTTTCTGCTAGGCATGTGTACAAGGATCACCTCAGCATCGATAGAAGTTACATGTCAAGAAAGGGAAACTGAGACTCACTGAGGGTAAGTAAGTTCACCCAAGTCCATGAGTCAGAACACAATTCCAGACTGTCTCATTTCAAAGCTTTATGCCTTTTAAAAATATGGATGAGAAAAATGATTATTCAACATAAAGAATCCAAAAGAAAAGAATGTAGATGCTCTTTGTGGATAATAGGGCTTGCTGTGCCTCTAAAACTGATGACAATAGGAATAGTATCATTTTAGCTTGGGGCTGTCACTGCCGTTGCTGTTAATAAAAAGAGAGAAAACAGTCTCAGTGTGTTTAGGTCATTTGCTTTGAATCTAATTAATGGTAAGTCACCCAAGTGAAAGACGGGGATTCCAGGCCTGTCTTTTTGACCTCTGACCTGACTTTCCAATTTGAGAAGCCAGGCTGAGTGCAGTTTCAGACTTTTCTTTAGCAAGCCCTAGGAAAGTAGGTCTAATTTGCAATCCAAACTACGTTTACTAAAGAGTGGTTATGACACGTCCATTTTTCAGGTTGCTCTGCAAGAAAGGGAAAAATTACAACCAAAGACCCTTATATTTTTTAATTTAAAAAATCCCCATATTTTCTTATGAACTCAAGAAAGGGAAATAAAGAGAAAGAGCAGGGAAAATCATAAAGAAAACAGATGAGGCTTCCAGACGAATAACCAAAACCATGAATGTCTCTCCTTTCTGTCGTGGATTATATTGTGTCTCCCTGAAAGACATGTCAATTTACCTGGATCATGATTATCATGGATTTGATGGTCCCATCACGATGTTACCATCCCCCCACAATGGCATTTTATGTGATCAGTCAGACGATTGTAAAGGGAGTAGGATGGAATGCAACACCCTTACTCAAATCACAATCCTAATCTGAAGAAAGAGGGATTTCTTCGGGGTTGTGAATGGACTCTCATGTTGTTTTACAAGAGAAGAAAGAGAAGCAAGCAGAGCAAGAAGGTCTTTAACATCACCTTAAAAGAAAATCTGGGAATAGAGCATGTGCTTTGGACCGGGGGTTCCTGTGCCAAGAACTTCCTAATCCCAGAGAAAGATTAATGCCGAGACACATGGAGAACTCCAAAGGATTTCAGGCCAACCCCAGACACTGAAGGAGATGAGAGCCTTTCTACCTCAAATCAGAGTCAACGAAGAGCGAAGACTTCCCTCAGTCCAGGCTCCTGGCCTCCTACACTCTGAAATAATAAATTCCTACTGGTTAAAGGTATTCACGGGGTATTTCTTTCCAGTATAGCAGGACTAGCTAACTAAAGCACACCCCCACAAAGTCTTCAGGGACCATCAGTCTTATCATGTCCTGTCATTTTTGTCTCCTCTGAACTTTTTAAGCAGTTTCTATCTGGGGCATTTGGGACTCAGTGCCTTCTTTCCTCACTTCAACTCTCTCCCTCCTCTATGAGAAAGGTTTCAGAAAGCAGAAGCAGCACTGGAAGCTCTCACTCACCCGTACCAGGAAATCTGGAAGAGTTATCTAGCCAACTGACTGAAAGAGATATCTATATTTGTGTTCATTTCTAGGAAAGGTGACCCAGCAAATGTTCGAACTATTGAATGATATCACACACGGTAAAATGTTACTTAAGATCACCCAACAATGGTTACCAGCACATTGACAGAGAACTGTAAGAAGTTCGGGTCAGATTTGGAAGAGAATGTTGAACATGGGACAGCTATCACTGCTGATGCCAAGCTATCTTGGCTCAAAGCAGAGAATACCAAAAGGTGTTTGCTTGTGCTTCACTGACTCTGCAAAGGCATTTTAACTGTGGACAACCTTGAGAAGCATGGGAATGCTGGAACACTTCATTGTGCTCATTAAGAATTTGTACGTGGATCAAGAGGTAGTGGTACAAACAAATCAAGGGCATACTGCGTGGATTAAAATCAGGAAAGATACATATCAGGGTTGCATCCTTGCAACATACTTGTTCGATCTGTACGGTGAGCAAATCACAAGAGAAGTTGGACTATATGAAGAAGAGTGCAACATCAGGACTGGAGGAAGGCTTATTAACAACCTGTGGTATGCAGATGACACAACCTTGCCTGCTGAAAGTGAAGAGGACTTGAAACACTTGCTGATGAAGATCAAGGAATGTAGCCTTCAATATAGATTACAATTCAATGTAAGTAGAACCAAAATTTTCACAACAGGACCAACAGATGGCATCATGATAAATGGAGGAAAGTTTGAAGTTGTCAAGGATCTTGTCTTACTTGGATTCACAATCAATGCTCACAGAAGTCAATCAAAAGATCCAAAGGCATATGCAATCGGTAAATCTGCTGCACAAGACCTCTTTAGAATATTGAAGAGCAAGGATGCTACTTTGAGGACGAAGGTGCGTCTGACCTAAGCCATGGTGTTCTCCATTGCATTATATGCATGTGAGAATTGGACACTGAATAAGGAATATTGTAGACGAATAGATACATTTGAATTGTGGAGGTGAGGAAGAATGGTGAAAGAACCATGGACAAAAGGACAACCAGATCCATATTGGAAGAAGTAAGACCGAGGAAGACTTCATATTGCATATTTTGGACATTTTGTCAAGAGAGATCAGTTCCTGGAGAAGGACGTCATGTTTGGTAAAGAAAAAGGGTGGCAACACAGAAGAAGGCCCTCGACAAGCTGGATGGGCTCAGTGGCCTCATCAATGGGCTCAGGCGTGGGAACAACTGTGAGGATGGCACAGGACCATGCAGTGTTTTATTCTGTTGCACCTGAGATCACTGTAGTCTGGAGTCAACTCAATGATACCTAACAATGATCATAAAATGGTAATTATGCCTCTAAGGTGAACCAAGACATATATAATCCATAGATTTCGGGTCTGTCCTTACTGAGACTCTGGATTTGAAGCCTAATTCTAGTCTCAATCTAAGAACAATTCTTTCTTTTGGCATGGCTCTGCTCAATGCTTACCCTCATGAAGAGATCAGTGTAATAGCAAAGTGTGATGAAGAAATCAGATGGTACCCAGATATCAGAAAGAGTAGCATCTTGGGTCTTAAAGGCTTGGGTCCTCAAACAAGGCAACCATCTACGTGAAGCACGAACTCAATCCACATGGAAGAAGCACACCTGCCCCTGTGATCCAAGGATTATAAATAATGTAATCTTAATCTGAAGGAGGGAATGGTATAAGATTTTAAATTGTGAACACTTGGTGCACAGGAGGCTATGGATGACAGTAGAAGCCCAAAACGCATTTGCAAGGTCCACACATGTACTAAATCTTCAGTGAATTCTCTCTGGCATAATCTAGGAAAATTAATAGCCTTGCTATCAGATAGAGAGCACTGTATGGTCAATTATGGCAGATGTCGTTAGGTTAAAATGTGATACCTTATTGGTTGATCCCTCTTTTGAGCCATTAAGTTATTTCCAGTTTATATGTCCTGCTTTCTTTCTGATTGAAGCTTTTCTATGTTTTTTCTAGTCATTGTTGTTAGGGGTAGGGGGGGCTGTTTGTTTGATTCCTGTTTGTGTTGTATAATTTTCTGTATGTGAAATTTAGGATATGTAGGTCTATAGAGATAGTAACTGGAATAATAATTGCCCAGGAACATTGCAGGGGAGGGTGGGAAGAAGTGGGGAGTTAACAATAATGAATATAAGGAGAAAATATTCTGAAATTGATCATTATTAATGACTACAAAAATATTAATATGATTTTAAAATTAAATGGTATGATATGTGAAGCATAGGCCAATAAAATGATTTTTACAAATCAACAATAACAGCAATAATCCTGTTCAATAATAAAAAGAATTGGGTTGCTTTTGTTCTCCTGAGTTTTGTCTTATTTTTTTCCCAAACCATTTTATTAGGAACTAATCCAAATATCATTCCATTCCATAGTTCGATCACATCAAGTAATATTGTACAATTGCTACCAAAATCTGTTTCAAAGTATTTTCATCCTTCTTGAACTCCTTGATATCAGCTTCTCCTTACCCGCCCAATCCACTCCCCAACCATATCTCACCTTATCCTTGTTGTTTGTGGTCTTTATGGGTCCATCCATCCTAGGTTTCATATACTAAAAACACATAAGAATGATTCAAGAAGGCTACCCACAATGACAAAATACAACCGAGATCAACTCAATAGGGTGGAGGGGGGAGGCCCAGAAAATATTAAGAACTAGATCAAGCAAAATTTTTCTCAGAGTGACAAGGTTTTAACCATTCAAGTCAGATTGATAATTGTCATTTATTGAAGTCATCTCTACCAGATTCATCCCATTTCTCAATTATAGTTAGAGGGGAAATAAATCATCAGAGGCTCATTCTCTGTGCAGATCCTACAAATGCATTTTGGATTTCCACTGTCATCCATAGCCATCTGCACACAAGAATCTCACAGTCTAAGCTCTAATACTATTCTCTCCTTCATATTTGGATTATATTTTTACAATCCTTGGATGCTGGTGTGCTTGGTCCATGTAGGCTTAGCAGTCTCGCTTAAATGGCTGTCTGTTTGGAAACAAGTCTTAAAGACCCCAGACACTATTCGATAGGATAGCCAAGCACCATCTAATTTCATCACCATGCTCTGCTATCACACCCACCTCTTCTGTGTTTCCTTCATGAGAGCAAGTACCGAGCAGGGCCATGTGACAAGAACAAAGTGTTCTTAGTTTGGAGCTAGGATTAAGTGTGAGCCCCGTATTCATTCATGAATCTGTTTTTTATCTGCCTCTGGCTCATCTTAAAGATATCCTTGAGTTTGAAGGTCAACAAGCAGCCATCTAGCTCAGAGGCAGCAAAGCCCACGTGGAAGAAGTACACCAGCCTGTGTGACGTGAGGTGAGGAAGGAATCAGGTATCAGCCATCAGAGAACAAGAATTCTATCATTGTGTGCCCACCCTCCCAATATGATCGCTGAAGACAGATGGGTGCATAAGCAAATGGGGTGCAGAAAGTTGATGGTGCCCAACTACCAAAAGTTAAAGCATCTAGGGTCTTAAAGACTTGAAGGTAAACAAGTGGCCATCTAGCATGGAGGCAGCAAGTCCACATGGAAGAAGCACACCTGCCTGTGTGAACACAAAGTGTCAAAGGGAGCAGGTATCAAGCATCAAGGAACAAAAATCACATCACTGTAAATTGGGGGAGTGCAGCGTGGGGACCCAAAGACCATGTGTGGGCAAATAGACATCCCCTTACAGAATGGTCACAGGGAGAAGATAATCCAGTCAGGGTGTAGTGTAGCAATGATGAAGCATTCAACTTTTCCCTTGTTCTTAATTGCTTCCTACCCCCAACTATCATCCCAATTCTACCTTACAAATCCAGCTTGACTAGAAGAGGTACACTGGTACAGATGGGAACTGGATATACAGGGAATCCATGACAGATGAACCATTCAGGACCAGTAGTGAGAGTGGAGATACTGAGAGGTGGAGGGGAGGTGGGAAAGAAAGAGGGAGCCAATTACAAGGATCTACATATAGCTTCCTATCTGGAGAACAGACAGTGGAGGATTGAGCAAAGGGAGACATAGGGCAGTGTAAGATATGACAAAATAATAATAATTTATAAATTATCAAAGGTTCATGAGGGAGTGGGAAGAAAGGAAGGAGTGGGAAAATGAGGAACTGATGTCAAGGGCTCAAGTAGAAAGCAAATGTTTTGAGAATGATGATGGCAGCAGATGTACAAAGTTGCTTGACACAGTGTATGGATGGATGGATGGAAGGGTGGATGGATGGATGGATTGTAATAAGCATTGTATGAGCCCCCAATAAAGTGATTTATTAAACAAAGGTGATATCCTTGCTAAGTATGTAGAGAATCTTATCAATCATCTCCTTGGAGCATAAAGACATTTTGTTCATAATGTCATTCACTGGCCCCTGGTCCTAATTTTTAAAACACCATTGAGGGAGATTGAACAAGTATAGGCTAACTACATATCATAATGCCTGGATTATCTATGTGCACAGAATAAATCCTTACATGACTGGACACACATGGGAGTTGGTAGTCAAGAAATGTTACAATAACATTCACTGACAAAGTTAATCACAAGTCTGCCAAAATAACATACATCTTAATCCAGCAGGTAGGGTCTTAAAGTAATAAACAATATGTGTCTGCCTACTGCCAGTTCAGTACTCTTGCTATAGCTATCTTCTGCTTCTTCACACATCATGTAGTTTCAGCCTTAGCTCCTGAGGTTACAAGTGTGTTGAGGTAGAGTCATGTACACCTAGTGGGATTTCCACACCAGATCCTTCTGGTGTGGGCCTTAGAGCACGTGGCGTGCCTTGAAGATCCAGAATTCAATGTTCCACTGTTCTTTGGCCTAGAACCCCAGGGTTCCCTGAGTTTTTGGACAGTACAAATGTCAACAAACAAAAAGGATTTTCAGAACACCACAGAACTGGGACCTCAGCAGAAGGGCCCCCTCTCTCAAGGGGGTGGGGGGTCATGTAGAGGCAACAGCGGCTTCAAGCTCAGTCTCTCTGCAGATGCAAGGAAGGTCTAAATATGCCTCCGCCTGTCAAAGGATTCGAGTAGGCATTTCTTCAGAATCCCTTTCTCTGCAGCAGAAGGAAGGTGGGTTTAATGATCTTTCGATAATTCCTATTGCTGTAGGACTTTAGAATATTTAGTATTCCTCCACAACAATTCACTCCCAAATAATTAATTGCTACATGAAGGATCGAAAGGAAATTGTCTTCCTGATTGTTTTTGTTTTTGTTTTTTGGCATCACGGCCCTCAGATGGTGGGAGTAGGAGGCCCAATCTTTGCCCCTGTGGAGCTGGAATTGAACCTCCATCCCAGTGGGCCACAGTCTCGCGCACAACCACTACGCCACCAGGGCTCAGCCTTGTCTTCCTGATCTTTATTTTCTCCGCGACACCCCGCCCCCAAACTAGAAGCAGCTGTGCGATCAAACCCAGTGAGACTGAGAGGCAGAGTGCACTCAGGAAGGCTCCATGTGGCCCTGACAGGGCACAAAAGGGGAAAGCACCTACAGACTCGGTCACTAATCTGAACACTCGGTCTTTGAGTTGCTCTCAGGTTCCCGATGGACTTGTTTGATGGGCTTCTATCCCAACCCGAGGGGCACCATTGTGGAAGGCAGTTGAGGGTTGACCTCTTTCTTCATTAAGAAATGGAGACCTCAACTCAGCATGCATTTTTGGCTTCGGTCTCTGGTGGAAGGCTGTCCACAAGTTGGAAAGTTTCCCTTCCACCACCAGTCATCCAAATAAAAATATTCTGAAATGAAATTCTCCCTTCGCTGGTATCATGACATCCACTGAAACGTCAGATGACGAAGGATGGAGAGGAGATATTGACAGGTCACACTTCTCTGAGAAGCCAAGTAGACTTCAAAGCTACCAAAGTAGGCAGATTCTCTGAGTCCAGCCTTATCAAAGTGATCAGGGCAGCATGCTCGCGGGAATGTGCCTCAGAGACAGCCATGCCACCAGGGACAGGACATCTGCTCCAGGCTCCTCACTATGCTCTCTCAGCATTCCCCATGGAGAACAGTCTCACTAGGCATGGGGCGGAGGAAACTTCTGGAAGCCAACATCTGTCATCATTTAGAATCACGATTCTCCACCTGAATACCAGCATTGTCGGTAGGATCATCTAAGAACTTGATCTCTCACAATATTCCTTCCAAATGACCATTTCAAAACTTTCAAGTGGGTTGCCCATTCATTTTTATTTTTGCAAAGAGTTATGAAAGAAGTTAACTAACAATGACGAGTGCAAAATCTCCAAAATGAAGCTGGTCCACCACTGGGGGGACATCAGGTGAATTGGAGAAAGAGTGAAAGAGAGGCTTGTGAAGGATGATCTCCTTCAGCAATCTCGGAAGGGAGGATCACTAACCCAAAGATCAGATCCTGAGTACCTACTAACAGTCAGACAGTGATGACCCAGCATGCTTCAGGCCTTCAAAGCTCAGAGTTCAGTTCTGTTTATAGGCAGGACTTACTGTTTGCATTCACGGTTATAACATAAAAGATATTATTGTGATTACCCCAAATGAGACACTGATAAAATGGAGAGGGCCTTTAGGAAACGAAGCAATGTTGTGTTGCCTAGGAAATATTTCTGTAAGCTTAGAGATATTTATAAAACCTGCTTTTAATTTTGAGACACACAAACTCTGTTTCTCCACAGAGTGAAACTCAAAACAAACAAACAAAACTGAGGATCATGTGGCAAAATATAGCCTTGTCACCCCAAACCAAAAAGATGGCAATATCAAATAAAATCATTTGCTCTCTCTTGCCCAAACCTTTACATTCTGTAAAATAAATAAATATATGATTAATAAAAGCCACTTCCTGAGACTCAGATCTGGTGATGGTGAAGCAGGCAGTCACCGAAAATGACTTTTTCCAGAAAAGGCAGCCATGATGATGTTTTTCAAAAAAGCTTACTAGGGGAGTAGGGACCTCATTTCCAGCGTGTGGGCAGACCTCAGACAAAGCCATCAGTCTAGGGGAACGCTGAAGTCCTCCACCCACCTACTCTGAAGGACTATCCAGATGACCTTGCAGCCCTGAGACCCCGCACAGTCTTGCTGCAACAAGGAAGCAAATGCCAAGAAGTAGAGAACTCCACACTCAACGTCAAAACCCATGGACGGAAAGCGCAGCCCTGCCTTCGCTCCAGTAGAAAGCAAGAGAAACTTAAGCAGAGTGGGGGTGGGAGCATTTTTTTTTTCAGAACTCGTTTTCCCATCCCTAATTGCAACATACATTTGCTTCTCCCGACAAGCGTTGCAACACTCCATCGCTGAAACTGACCTAGATTGTGGGTGTTTCTTTAAGAGAGTGCCTCCTTTAAGAAAGGTGGTCCTCCTCCATTGGTCCAAGAAGGGGATCTCTTTCTATCACTCTCCGAGAGGTGAAGCAGATACCAGGCACTGCTCTGCAAAGATCCAGGGTCGCCTGGAGGCTGGCTTCCTCCTGTGGCCAGGACTCAGGAGTCCCCGGAAGCCTCCTCTCACCTGCCTGGGGCTCGCTGGTCCTCTGTCAGCCCCGCCCGATGCACACCGGTCCCATCAGCTGAAGCCGACGCCCCACCTCTTTGCCCCCTCAGCATGGGCACAGTTACATGTGTGAGTGGGGGGGAGATGGCCACCCTTGTTGCAATACAGCTTGTTTTTAAGTGACAAGAAACAGGAAGTGCTCCAGCTTCCTGGGTCTCCTCTTCTCCATGAAGTAGGACAGGCGCGTCTTCGCCCGTGCCCATTGTTGCCGGGCCTCAGCCGGGCCTCCTCTCCGTCAGAGGCTGCCTGCCATCCCAAAGCGGCCTGAGGGCAACTGCAGCCTCGCCCCTCTGCTCATGGACGTGCCACGGAGCCTGGCCCATGGGACCTGCTTTCCCACTCTTGCCGGCCTTCAAACTCAGAAAGTGGCCTGGGTGATTCCCTATGTGAAAAGACTCTCCCACCGGGCTTCTCCACCCTCCTCCCCAGAGCTTCGCTTGCCTTCCTCAGATCTCCCTCTCCCCTCCCGCCGGTCCCCTCTGTCCAAGGCTCCTGGGCAGACAAGGGGCCACCCCAGCTCCCACAGGAAAGGGGTTTTGCCATAAATTATTCTGACCTTAACTTATTAGATCTTAGATTAGGGTATCCTGCTGTGAGACAGTATTCCGGGCCAGAAAGCACCCCCTCTTTAAAAACCCGGTCTTGTGAAGGAGTCCCTGCTATTTTTACTTTAGGACGTGATAAAGCTTTTCAGATACCTAATGAATCATCCGATGATTCCACTATTTCAACATGTAAATGGAATCAAGCAAGTCAGAGCTTAGTCACTGAATTCTACCTCAGATTCCAATGGGCTGGGACCAATGATGCAGCTTCAATCTTTCTCCCTTGGCATCAATGGCCCCTTCAAACGCCTCTTTTCATCGTCCACCTCTGACGAGGACTGGGAAGACTGCATAATGCGACCACTTCCAGAGGCACAAAAAGTAGAGTTTATATCAGTTTGCCTTTCTCTAAAAGAAGCATGTGGAATGCAGGTGTCCAGGGGTGAACTTTCCAATGATCTTCAAAATTATATCTGCCCACCTGCATGCAAATCTCCTTTTTTAAAGACCATAAAACACTGCTACTGAGTCTATTCCAACCCATTGGGACCCTTTGTAGGGTTTCTACAGCCTTGTAAATGTTTACAGAAGCAGACGGGCTCATCTTTCCCCAGCAGACTGACGGGTTTGAACCTCTGACCTTGTGGTTAGCACTCCAACATTTATTGAACTGAATGGCCTTCTTTGACCCTACCCGAGACCAACTGGTGCAGAATCTCAGAAGTCGGCCCTGAGATTCTGCATTTAAAAACAAAGCAAACAAAATAAAAAACACCAGATATTTCTACACACCTCGGGGTTACGGAGCTGCTAACTGAATTCTATTTTTAAATAATCTTAAAACCTTTCTTGCAATGGGGGTGGAAGGTGAATGAAAATGGCTATCATCCCTTAGCAAATATATCTGTCTTGTGCGCTGTAGTGGCCTCCTCCTAACTTTTGGGAGTCAGTGGGTGATACAAACAGTTAACAATCTTGACTGTGAATTGAAAAGTTAGAGGTTCAAGTCACCCACAGGAGCTTAGGAAGAAAGATGTAGCTCTCTAATGTCAAAAAGTTAGCCATCAAAAATCCTAGAGAACATAGTTCTAGCTTGACCCTCATAGGCTTGGGGTAGAGATGAATCTTCACTGTCTTAACAGCAACTGGTTAACTAACCTGTCAATGGACCCCACCTCAAGCTTGAAGACTCTGATTCTCTGTCCAGTCTGGATATATCCATCACACAAAAGCAAGTGAGTGACTATTCATTTCCTCTCAAACTATCTCACATTGGGTCTATGTCTGAGCCCCGCTCTTGCTCTCAGGTGAGAACAGCACCACAGACTGGGGAGAGTAGAGTGTAGGAGGTTTCTACTCCGGGTCAATGTAGGATAAAGAACACAAATGAGTTCATTCAATTGGTACTCTTTTAGATTGTTCTGTTTTCTGGAGTACAGGACATGTTGGTCATTTTCATGAAATCAAAGAGATGACTAACCAAAGCATCAGCATCAACTGAACCAATAAGGCACTCCAACCTACCCCAAGATAAGTGGCTCTGTGATGAGGCAACAGGGTGAAAGCTCTGGAGACTTGACATAGGGGACTCTATCATTTACAATTTAAAGCTAACATCTTTTACACATTTGTACGCACCAAATAACACTTAACTTGAAAGCAAAAAGAAGCAATATAAGAACACAAGGTATCTCTAAGAGAAAAAAAACTGTCGTGGGTGGAAAATATGAGATTATATGGAAATAGATGGATTGAACATCAGGATTTATTACTTCATTTCAGCAGGGTAGTAGAGTGCACCTATTTCCTTCTTTTATAAGCAGATCTCCTGTGACACATGGGTCTCCATCTATCACTGGTAGAGGAGCCTAACAGTTCAACTACCCTGATGAAAAATATTCTAATACTTCTGAAATAGTTTAGAAGACTGAATTCTGGAAAGGAGGGGGGGAAGAGGTGTCTTATGAAACATGATGATGATGATGATGTGTGTGTGTGAGAGAGAGAGAGAGAGAGAGAGAGAGCTCTTCTAAAAGATTGGTGCTGTCTCAGCCTCTCTCACATACAACAATAGCAAAACAGTCCAAAGCGCAGAGTCACAGTGCGCCCATCTGTCGACAGTCTGTTCAATGACCTTATTGTTACCAGTGAAACACCAGCTCAGAGTGCCTGGAGAAAGAGGAAGTCCCAGGTGCTAAAGCGACAGCCATTAAGCTGTTGGCAAAGCTGAGAAGGCACGTCGTCTCATTGGAGGCATGTTGACTTTCTTTCCCTGACTCTGTTCTTGTCTCTCTTTCTCACCTCACCTTTTCTCTCCTTCTCCATGCTTCCTTTCCTGGCTCCCTCCCCGCAGCAGCGAGTAACTACTAGAGGGTGGAAAGGATCACCTTTGCTGCTTCCATCGGGAACCTATTCTTGAACAATGCACACTGATGGAAGAGACCTGGGCTTTGATTCTGAGAATTTGCGAAAGCTTCTCCTTATGTGAACAGTGCCAAGAAAGGAGAAAAGGAGAAGACCGTTTTTGCCACCTCAAATGAACTTCAAAACTCTTCCCCACCCTTCCCTCACACGGTGAGATTTTATTTTCCACTCTCCGCCCTCTCGCTGACTACTCTCCAACCTCATAAGTCATTTCTTGGTTTCACTCTCAAGGGGGAAAGAAGCCAAAAAGGTGGGGCCAGATGGTTAGAAATGAGCCCCAGTTCTAGCTAAAAAGGTATGCATATTCCAAGGGACCATATTTACCACCTGGATGCAGCTGAAAGTCACTTGACTCCCGGTCATGGCAATTGAGAAGTTGAGGTGCTTCGGAGTGATGGGTGTATCATCACATTTGCATGATTTGCAAAGACTGGCAACTGCTGGGGGGTGGGGGGTGGGGGATGGGGGGGAATAGTCTTCAAAGGAAAAAGGCTAATGGGATAGACATGGATATATTCTAAGCATTATATCTAATTATAAAGAATGAATCACAAATTTAAGCATCTTAAATATAGGCATAAAAAGAAATAATTAACCTTCAAACAGGAAGCTGCTGCACGATCAGATGTGCATCGCTTGAGAACCAAGAAAAGCAAGTCAGCAACCCTGAAGGCATGAGACACACGGAGGGCATTTCTTCCACGGGATTCAACGTGCTGCTCCTTTCTGTGACTGTTGAAAAGAAGGTGCTTATAGGAAATGTGCATGCGATTGCGGCATTGTCAAAGAGAAGCACCCCAGAGTCTTTAGAGTGTGATCCTTGAGCTTATAGAAAGAGGTCTTTAGAAAATATCTCCAACCTGCATCCCTCTCCTTGGGGTGTGTTATTATTGAAATTATTTAGCAGACAGCATCAGGAGGCAGCTTTGACCCACAAGCAGACACATGCCACTGCTTCAGAAAGAAATCTTATGTTCCACGGACAACTGTTCTGCTCAACTTGGAAAGCTGAGGTGGGATGCTCTACTGGTCCGCCTCTACATAGTCTGAGTCTTGGATTCGATGTTCTTAGCAACAAGAGGTCTGGACCCACTGGTGTTCTTGAAGAACCAGCCATACTAATTCAGAAACACGTGGCATTCACAGATGATGGCGAAAATGGGTTTGGTGGTGCCAGTCAATGAAACCAGACCAGAAACCAGAAGTCATGGCTACCGGATCCACATCATTTAGGGGGGTCAGGTTACAGACCCCCAGTGAGTACCAATTGTTTTGTCTGTAAAACACAAACACGTAATAGTGACCACTCTGGTTCTCCGCATTAGCATGAAGTTCAAATGAAAAAAAATCATTGAAAAGAGCTGGGACAGGTACATATGGCAAATAGCCTTTATAAAAATAAAAAAAAAAACTCTCAAAATACCAGGCAACTTTTTACTACCTCTGAACTACATTTGAACGACTTTGTTTGTTCCTTTGCATCCGTTCTGTGTGCAGCCGATTCAAAAGCAAGTTTCTTGAGATCTCTTGGCATCTCTGGGTCAAGGTCACAAATGTGGAATCAAGAGTTCAGGCTACGAGCAGCATCTTGAAATTTATTTTCCCATTATACTTCCCTCTCACTAAGAGTACCCAGGCCATTGCCTATCTCCCTGTTTAGACTGATGGCGGGGTTGTTTGTTTGTTTCCATTTGTGGAGAGCAGGTGGAGCTATGACGTGGAGGGGCAGCATGGGGGAGGGGGGGGGGCAGGGATGCTCTTCCTTCCAGTTCAAGTCACACCTGGTCACTTGTCAGCTTCCTTTTCTAAGGTGCTTAAACTAAATGCAATTGTAGCACGGTCAATGCAATTACCGTGCACTAAGTAAAAATAGTTACTGTGCTCATAGTACATGGTCATTTATAAAGGTCAAGTTACAAAATTGTATGGAGTAGAACCCATTGAACACACACAATCAGATCTCTCTTAAAGATTGAAAGGGTTCACACCAAAATACTGAGTGGTTATCACTAGATGGTAAGAACAGATTTTAATTTAATTTTTCTCTGTGCTTAGCTAGATTCTCTATGGTTTCTAAAATAAGCATGCATCTCTTTTGGGTAAAGAAAGTTATTCTAAAATGGTATTTCTCTCCCTCTGTACAAATTATTTTAAAAGGACATATTGAACTAAATAGGACAGTGTATCCTTCTCTAACTGAAACGGACTTAATTATGGTTCCGGTGATTTGGGTAAGAATGAAGCAATCAAATATTACAGAGACTTTCAATCTTTTTTCCCAAGCAAAAAACTTTACATCAATCCAAGAGAGATAAAGTACCAGAAGAAAATTTTCAAGAATACATACCATTAATCCCATGTGACACAGTATGATAACATATCTTATTCTATTCCAATATATTAATGTTTATTTGTAACATTGAATTCATGATCTACTAACAAACTTCAATCACAATTGGAAACCTTCTGACCTATTATAAACGCAGGGTTTGACAACATTAGGAGCTACTTGTCAAGCTCAAGATTGCTTTCAGGAATGGAAAGTAAATCTTCCTAAAGATCATTCATTGGCAATGTTGTTTCTCCATCTGGCCTCTGAGACCTCCCTGGGAATTAATTACACAGCAGGTCACTGACCTAGATCTAGCCATTGTCAATGCGCATTTCATTCAATACCAAAATGAATTTCCAACAGTTAAGAAGTTTATAATAGCAACTTTTTATCATAAGCATAATAATATTGGAAGCATTTTTTTTGGTCTTGTCATTTTTTTCTGTCCTCTGAGGTTGGAAACGTGTGTTTCCATGAAGTTAAAGTAATGAAAATTAGTCTAAATTTCAATTATGATATCTAGTATATCTCACTAGAGCACCTAGCAGCTTTCTGTCTTTGGAGTGTTTTATATCTTTTGAAAATCTTTTATCTCTTTTGCTTTTGGATAGGAGAGAGGGGGTGCAATAATAGTAATTATCATCTTCAAACTTATTAAAAATACTTTAACCCGTTGCCATCGAATTGACCCCAATTCACAGAAATCCTAGAGACCAGGGAGAACTGACTTTTTGGGTTTCTGAGACTCTAACTCTTTACTAGAAAGCCTCATCTTTCTCCCAAAGAGTGGCTAGTGATTTCAAACTGCTGGCCTTGAGGTATGCAATTCGATGTATAATAATCATCATCTTCTTCCAAGTAGCAATGTACTAATATATTACCAAAGTTATGGTGTACTAGGTAATATTCATTATTTATGAAGGGAAACAAAAAAGTATTGCTACAAAATCTCTGGAACCTTTATTAAACAAAATGTCAAGATATGAAACTATTGTTTCTCAACATATTTACATCTATATACTTCTGAAGTTGGTGAGTCCATCTCTTTAACCGATCTTGATTTATACCATGTCAAAGCAGAAGTTTTGGTATCTTCAAGGGATACCTCAAACCTTATTCCTTTTCAGTATTCTTTGAGTTTGAGAAACAAAAAAAAAGTTTCACTGGGCCATATCATAGGACGGACCTCCCACTCCTCAAAGGTGCTGTGTCATGATGGGGGAAAATTCATCACTGCCATTTTCCTGACATTTTTCTCATCAAGGAAGTTTCCAGTTTTCTTCAAACTTTTACTTTATAAGTTCCTGTGTCCTTTGAGAGAATCCGTTAAAATTCCACTGGGATCCCCCAAACTGTTGCCATCACTTTCTGCACTCATCTCTAGATTTTGAATTTAATCAGTCCAATGGATTACCTTCCAGTCCGCTGTTTTAACAGGACCATTTTTTGAAGGTCCCCTACAGAAATGAAGACAAGTGTATTACTAAGAGCACCTATCTGCAGTCATCCACTAAGCACAGAAAAATGTTTAAGCATGCTTTGTGTGGAATAAAGCCACGTGTGCATGAACAGAAATCCTGGTATCATTTTTTTCTTACTTATTCTCATCTAGACACACTTGTGCCCCCGCAGGTATTGGAATGGCATCATTTCACACTAGGCGCTCAAACTAGAGTGACAGACATATAAGTAAATCGTAGTAACTCAACAACACTCTAAAACTTTGTCCTTCAAGGCCTCTCGGGTCCTCTGGGAGGACAACAAGCACCAACAAATTCTTGTGGTGACTGACTTCTTCACTCACATGTAAATAAATTTCTAATCCATTTGACTGAAAGCCTAGATCATAATGCTTTCTAAAATGTTTCTGCCACTGGGAGTGTGGTTGTGGCCTTAATGTCCCTAGACTGAGGTTTCTGGAGTTTCCATTCGTGGTCTGCACTGAGATGGTCTGATTAAGCTTCACATCTGCTAAGGGTTTGAGGTGGAGAAAAAGGGGGACTGGAATGGTTCTCACCTCATCAATTCTGACCACATCCTCCCCCTTCTGTTACCCTGAGAAGAGAACATAAGAGAAAACAGGAGGAAAGTACAAGAAGAGAAGAAACAGAGCCAAAGGGGGAGAGGAAGAGATGGGGAAGGGAAGAGAGAGAGAAAGAAAGTTGGTGGAACGTCTGGAATGTCTTAAATCTCAGAAACAAAATCTCAGAACTTAACGTTTCCAAAGCACAAGAGCTTCATTGGATGTCAATTTTACTACTCTTCCTTTCTTTCTTCCTCAAGCTATATATTAGCTATGACATTTCAGATGGCAATCAGCGATGAGCATTGTTTCATAAATATTAGCACTGGGCATGCAGTCTTCATAAGCGATACTATGCTTTATGAATCATTTTCTAAAATACTTGCATCCGAACAAACACCGTCAACTACTTGGTTCTGCCTCACAGCAACCCTACGGGGAAACAGGTGTGCCTTGTGTCCTCAGGTCTCCAGCTGTAAAGCTTCATCTGAGTAGAGAGCACCATTTTTCTCCCCAGAAAGACTGGTAGTTTCAAACTGCTGCCCATGAGGTTTGCCACCCAATGGATAATCCACCAGGGCTCCTCCATTGCTTGTATGAAGGTGACATCTTATTGTGATCTGGATGCAGGTTTATACAACGAATCAATCCATTCTGTTTTCATTCAACAATTTATGGCATTGATTGTAACAAGCAATGACTTTTTCCTTCCTTTAGTTTCCTAAATAGGCACATAGCATAGCATCACTCTATTGCATATAATTCCTTTCAAATTAAGTTTCTTTCTATTATTTTATTATGGAACTCAGTGGTCCTCATACCAAATGAAAATGGCACGTTGAAAGGAACAAGCCAGCCCAAGATGAGAAAGGATACATTAGGCAGGATGTTATTCACGCCCACAGCACGTAAGCATTTCAGAGTATTTAACCTTATCCCTGAGCAAGAAGTACACATCATAACTACAATGGGACACAAATTCTCAGAATTATTGCTATTATCCCATCCACCACTTCCCTTGTTTATTTCAGGAAACACCTGACAGGGAAATTTGCGTAACTTGCCTAAGGCCACACAGGGGCTGAGCTGGATACAAAATCCCAAGGTCCTTGCCATGCTTCTCCCTAAGCCTGTGTGTTGACCCCCAGCCAACAGTAGCCTTCTAGATAGTGCCTCTGCAGAGACTGAAACGAACGCAGCCAACTCAAACATGGGAATCTCAACCAGCTCTTTTGTTCCATCCACATACACCCAAGCAACTAACCAGATGGACTGACCTGAGTCACCAAACGAACTAATTTTCTTCAACTACTGAAATGAAATCAACTAACTTTTTTGGCATCAGAGAGACAAAGTCATAGTGAGTCATGAACCAGAAATTACAGGACATCTATTCAAAATGGCAGGAGATCAAAATATGATTTTTTCAAGAGATCATTGTAATTGGACGCTTGCTTAGCTGCCAATGGATTACAATACTGAAAAAAAAGTAAATAAACAGAATCTATAATTGGTTTTAGTAGAATATCCTGGAAAGCCACGTCTATGAGCAATTGCATAGAGGTTATTGAGGGCTGCTAGTTTGATTCATTCATACATTTGTTCACTCATTTTTATGTCATGTCTGCTATCTACAAGCACTAGATACTGCATAGTATTCAAAAATTAAAATGGCACCTGCCATAATGGGCTTATGATATAAAATGAGGATAAAGATAAAGTAAGGAGAATAAAACATGTGTACACACAGATTTTTTAAAACGTCTATATATGTTATAGGGTCACAGAAGAAAGAATAATTCACTATAACCTTGAGTGCTGGAGGAAACTCCACAGAAAGATTGACAGCTGATCACGAAACTCTGGGGTAGGGAGATTGGGGATCATGGAGGCTGAAGGTATGCAGACTCAGAGACCCCAGGCCCAATCTGATCTGATAAATCCAAGGAAAATAAGCTTATATAGGCTAGGACCAGCCCTATACAAGGACCCAAATATAAATTCTACATTTTAGAAGTCAAAAGGTGGGGGAAATGAAATTGAGATGAGTGAATACCGGAGTCTTCAAGTAGACAAAAAAATGGGAGACTTATATTTTGTTTATAGACATCTGATAAACACATTAGGAGTATAGTACACCAGCAATCTCATTCAATCTTTATGACAACCCTACAAATTGGATCTCTGTATCTTCATTCTACAGATATCTGGATCTCTGGATCTTCATACTACAGATATCCTCAGTGATTTACATACACTGTTTGTTGCCAGTTTTTAGGGACTTTCACATACACTGCACCATGTAATCCTTCCATTCCCACTCAGTAAGTAGGACAAAAAAACCATTTTACAACAGAAGACACCAAGGCTGATGGAAGCTAGGTAACTTGCCAAGGACGGTGGCAGAGCCCGTTCTCAAACCCACGGATTCTAATTTGAAATTCTATGAGTTTGCATTCTGTTCATAGCCCAGCATAGCTGACTATGAAGTCACTCACATCCTAGCTTGAGTTCTCTTTTAATCTGTCTAACAAGACAACCTAGTTATCTGTAAGCCAACAGACATAAACCCAAACTTGCAACCGTAGGTTCCAAATAGCACATGAAACAGTTGGAAGATTCTGCTTCTCCAATTCTAGAGTGGTGAACAATGAGTGTCACTCACCAAAGACCTTTTAGGAGATACTTTAAACTATTAACTTAAAGGAGAAGGGTTAGATAAAAAAAAAACATTTTAAAAAGAGAAGGGTTAGTTGTAACATCGTGTCAGGCTAACACAACCCAATTGAAGCAACATAGCCCAGGGAGCCTACAAAATTATTTAGGGAGTATGTTGAAGATCCACCTGGAAAAAAACCAAATCATGATTTCCCAAGTCTCAACAAACCTTAAAAAAAAAAAAAAAAAAAAAAGCAAGTCTCACTTGGCAACTGTATGACAACCACACCTTATACGACACATACTTGGGCCTCATCAGTCTTGCATAAGGGAGTTTCAGAACGGACAATAAAACACTTCAAGATAAAACTCCTTCGACTTTGAGCACTATTTTAAAATGCCCCCGAAAAGCAGGCCCTGAGTTTCTCCAAGCACATGTTAGCAGTGATTTATTTGAAACCTACAGCTCATTGTCAACAGAAATCCCAGGAACATAGTTTTTCATTTAATAACTCAGACCCAATGAAATTCTCCCTGCAGTGCTAGTACTAGTCAAAGAATCACAAAGATCCAAAGGACCAGAGGGAGGTGTTAACATTTGTCCCCCTTCTCTTCCTCGAATCACTTTCTGAGGAAGGATCCTTCTTTACTCGGAGATTTTCCAAAACCTAAACGAAACCTTGGCTATGGACTTACTCAAGTCCCCACAGTGTGCAAGTACAAGCCCACACTATAAACAACTCTACTGACAAATAAACACCCCCTACGGCAATGGGCCAAATAGGACCCAAAAAGTTCAGTCTAAATCTAGGAGGAATATAAACTCCACAGATTGCTGTTCTTGTAAGGTGCCTCAGATAGATTCAGACTCATATCAATGTCGTGTACAACAGAATAACAGACTGTTCAGGCCTGTGCCATCTTCATGATCATAGCTCTGTCTGAATCTGTTTTTGCAGTCATTGTGTCAAGAAAGATTTGTTTGCTCTTCACAATGTTCAAGGTAGTTTCAGTGTTCTTCACCAGCACCATAATTCAAATGCATCAATTTTTCTGCAGCCTTTCTTCCTCATTGTCTAGTTTTCAAATGCATATGAAGCAATTAAAAAATATCACTGCTCGCGGAGCCCTGGTGGCACAGTGATTGTGTGCGGGACTGCAGCCCACAGGGTTGGCAGTTCAAATCCAGCAGCAGCTCTCCAGGAGCAAGTCTGGACTTCCTCCTCCCACCAGGGCAGTGATGTGGAAAATATAGATCTAGGTATCGATATCTATATCACTGCTCAACTCAGGGGTACCATAATCACCAAAGTGACTCCTCTGCTTTCTAATACTTTAAAGAGGTCTTGCCCAGCAGATTTGCCCAATGGAATCCATTCCGTGATTTCTTGACTGTTGCTTCTATTAACTATGGATCAAAGGAAAAGGAAATGTCCACAGCTTCGGTAGCGTCTCTGTTTTACCATGATGCTATCTATTGGCCCGATTATGAAGATTTTGGGGGTTTTTTGCACTGAATTGTAATCCAGACTGGAAGCTAAACTCTTTGATCTTCTTTTTAAAGTTCAACAAGCCAGGTTGCAGCATCTGCAGATGACAGATTGTTGAGACTCCCCCATTCTGAAGGTTGCCTTCTTCTTCGTACCATCCCATGTCTGTAATTATTTGTTCAGCATGCAGATTGAATGAGCATGGTAAACTGATATAACTCTGATCCACATCTTTCCTGATTGGAAACCACTCAATGTCTCCTGGTTCTGTTTGAACAACTGCTTCTTAAACTATGCACAGATGTCAGTTAAGGGTTCTGAAATTCCCATCTTCACAATTTTTTGCATAGTTTGTTATGAGCCATCCAGTCAAATGTCTTTGCAAAAGCAATGAAACACAAGCAAACATCTTTCCGGTATTCTTCGCTTTCAGCCAAGATCCATCTGATGTGAGCAGTAACAACCCTCTTACCACATCCATTTCTAAATCTGACTTGAATTTCTGGAAGCATTTTGTTGATGTACTGTGTACCTGTTTTTTAATTATCTTCAGCAAAATTTTGCTTGCATGTAATATTGATGATATGGTTCAATAATTTCCACATTCTGTTAGTCAACCTTTGTCTAGAGTGAGCACAAATAAGGATCTTTTTCATCTGGTTGGTCAACTAGTTGGCTTACATATTTGTTGTCAAGTTCCCAGTGTTCATCAGTTCCTTAAAGTATTTTTATTTGTATCCTGCAAATTCCTAGAGCTTTGTTTTGGCTAGCATCTTCAGTGTCACTTACACCTTCTTCCTTCAATACCATTCATTGCTTCTTAATCATGCGAATTCTTGAAATGGTTGGCTGTTGACCAATTCTTTTGATTCTGTGACTCTACATATTCCTGTCTCCTCCTATATTTTGTCCGTAGAGTCCTTCGGTATTGAAACTTGAGGCTTGAAATTTTTTTCTTCAGTTGTTTCAGCTTGAGAACTGTTGAGTACATTCTTCCCTTTGGGTTTTCTAATTCCAGGTTTTGCAGATTGCATTAAAATAATTTTCTTTTCTTCTACATCTGGCCTTTGGGATTTTTACCCAATGTCTTTTGCATGACTATTTCTTACATTTCAATTGAATTAGTTTAAGAGCAAGTTCAGAATCAATTCTGACATCCACTTTGGGTTTATTATTTCTTTCCTATCTTTTTATATAACTTTACCAAAAAAGGCTATCTACCTGGACAATCTCAGGAGACTAATCACTGAACCAATTATACCCATGGCTCCACTCCTAATCCACTTCATACTTATGAAATGAAGCTGGTCATTTAACCTCCTTGAGCTTCCATTTCCTCATGTGTAAAATGAGGATAATAATAGTTGTTTTCTATTTACTCTACAATGATGTATGGAAGATTATAAAGATACTTTCTGTAAAAGTACTTTGATCTCTTCTGAGATAGAACACTATGTAAATTTTAAGAGGTGTTATTAACACAGTTTAGCAGACAAAAACTTGAATGGTCATTGACCAATAAAGAACGAGTAATCATACGATAAAAACAGAAACTAGGATACACCACCAAGAAAACAAAAATCCAAGATATGCAATTAGGGTAAGAGAACTTACAGAAAAATCCAGTGAGGAAAGAGAAATATCTATAAATCTAAGGGGAAATGCAACACAACCTAACCCAATTTTTGGAAATCAGCCACCATATCAGAAATTAAGATAATATTAACTGCATATTTTTGAAGAAGCTGCTAAAATACTGTTCCTGTAGGAAAACTTGCCTGCCATGTTCTAGAAGAGGTAGTAGATTTCTCCCTATTCCGGGGCTTCTTCTGGAAACACACTATTGCCACTTTTCCTTGAGCTTAGACTTAAAGTGATGCTTTTTAAAAATCACTTTCTTTCTTTGATATGTACATGTGTTTGTCCTGTTTTTATTTGGTTTTCACTTGTGCCCCCCTCCCCCAAGACCATTTCATCATACAATCTTCTAATATTTTCAGGCAAGCAGTTGTTTGAGCAGAATTATCCTTATCAACACAACTCATTAATTTACTCAACTCATATATATTAGCACCTATCAAGTATCTGGGTAAAAAACAAGCAGAATGAATTCAATAAACAGATTAATACATCATTATTGGATCCTGATAATGTTTCTAATAATTCTCTATTTCTTACAAATGATGAACTATTTCTCATTAACTTACTAAGAGCCAAAAAAAAAAAAGCCTTGATTTGTCTCTATGATCACATCAGGAACTGTGCAAAGCTATCCAAATAGTGTCAATACCTAAAACTTGGGAACTATCCCCTCAACTAGTGAAACAAATATAACCAAAATTATACCTCAGTGTTTATTACTTTCCTCTTCTGGATTTTCTCCAATTCTAACTTAACTTGGAACAAACAAAATATACAAGAAACTAACAATACTCTGGACTTGGTAAAGTGTAGATAGTGGTATCCATTTTGTTCTCAAGCCTCTCCTATTTCTCAAGATTCTTCTGATGGAACCTAAGTTATCTATTTGGTATTCACACCTTGAAGTTACTCAATAGATATCTTGTGAATTGTTTGCTGACTCATAATGTCAGCAGCTGTCCTAGGTCACTTTCCAGATTGGGAAGTGAAAGCTCAAGGTCAAGAATTCTGTAAAATATGCCTTGGGGACTTTTTTCTTTTCATGGTTCACTAACTTGTCAGCATGGAAGCACAGTCTACTATTCCTCTGCTTATTTACAATCTCGTGAGCTTTCCTACTCTTTAGTTTCTAGTATTTTGCTTTAATAATTAACATATTTGGAGATTTCATTATATACTTTCATTGACAAATTCATTTTAAAGAGATGAGAGACCAGTGTCAGCTAAATCTGTTGGTACTGTGCTTCTCAATCTTGGCTCCTCCTACTCAGAGGAGTGGGGGTGTTATTCTACTTCCTGGAAGAAATGCAAGCCAAAGAGTATCTAGATACCCTTCTTTTATTCTCTTCTCAGATGTTCCTCTGAGAGCTATAGTTTTTAAATTTCATATGTCTGATGATGGCTTCCAAAGTTAGACCTCTAGCCCTGATTTCTCACCTATATTCAACAGAACTTTAGCATTTTCAATAGAAAATTACAAAGATATCTAAAACAGAATGTAGCCAAAAGATAGCTCTTGCTTTCACTTTTCTAAGGAAAGCACATTCCACACTTTTGTTCAAGCTAAAAATCTAGGCAATCTTTGACCTCTTTCTTTCTCCCACTCATATTTAATCTATAACAATAAATGACCCATATTTAGTCTACAAATGCATGTTCAATTCATAAACAAGTATCAACTCCACTTCTAATGTCTGACCTCTAGCTGACTTCTCAACATTCATAGCTCAGCTTATTCATCACATTCTTAAAAAAAAAAAAAAACTCTTCTCTTACAACTGTTGCAATCTGTCCCCCAGGTATTTATCCCATCAGTCTGTCTTATTTTGTCACCCCCAAATCACCTTATTTATGTATTTTGCCTATATTTCCCACTAGAATACAAGTTCTATGAGGGCAAGAATCTTGTCTTACTTTTAGCAATATCCCTACAGCCTAGAATAGATGCCTGGTCGATTAATATGCTATGTTGAATATTCATGGAGAACTTCAGAGAGTGTAAATTTTCCTCAAAGATGTAAAACTTAGAATTTTGCTTTCGTATCAAAATAAGCATGGATATTTTAGGAAGTAAATTACCTTAAATTAAGAAAACATATGAGATTTCAAATAAATCATCTACTTGCTACAGGCTGCTTTAAGCTAAACTTCCAGATTCTCAAAGACTTAAGTGGATATTGTTCGTGAACAAAGAGGAAAAAAATCTCCATAAGAACACTTTGAGCATTGTTCAGTGTCACTGCAATATCCTGACTATTTGTATCTTGCATTTATTTCACTTCCCAGTGCACAGTCGTTTTCCCCACTTTCCAAATCTTTACCTATCATGGTTCTACCTATAAATATATATCTTTTAACTAAATAACTATACAAATTACTTCATCCCTGACCAATATTATTTCTACTCTTCTCAAATTACTCTCCATGTGTCATAGACTTCAGTTTTTGCAGAATATAAGAAGCCTTGGTGACACAATGGTTATGCTCTCCACTTAAAAACTGGAAGTTTGAACTCTGTGACCTGATGGTCTGCTCTTATGAAGATAATAAACCAGACATTCTAATTCTACTAAAAATCACTTCAACAGCATCTAACAACAATCAAGTTTACAAATCAACAGAAATTCTTGTCTTGATTGTAGGCTTACACAGTTTGTCAGAAGTGACCGTCAGGCATTAAACTTCTGGAGAAGTATTTATCTTTAACAAAAAAGAATGAAAAGCCAAATTTGAAAAAGGATCACTTTCTCTCCTAAAAATCACTGCATCTATTTTCATTAATATTTACATAGTGTTTGGAGTGAGCTTGGAGTGTGCTGAGCCCTTTGTGAATGTTCACTTGTTTAGTCTTTATGGCATCCCTGTCATTAGTCCTGTTTCTTAATAGGTGAGAGGGGGGAATTCAAACCCAAGCCATACCCCTCTCGAGCAAGGCTGTCCAGAAGAATGTCAATCAATGTAGCCACATAATTCAGTCTTTTTCACTTCTGAGAGCCATAGGTGACAAAAAGGGGAAAAGGAACAGGTGACACTATTTTAGTCATCTATTTTTATTGGAATCAATGCATTGCAAATATTATCTTTTGAATTTGCATTCAATATAAAAATTACAGAATTATTGTCATGTTTTATTAATTTCAAAATGTAAATTCCACTAAATTCCATGTCAGTAAAATGTGGTCTGATTCAAGCAATGCTGCATGTTCTATATATTGAGTATATATCAGATTCTTATGATTTGGTTGCTAACTTTTTTTAAAAAACTAAAATATTTCATTAAATTTCCTTTTTTTTTCATCACTGCCCTCTGGTGGTTGTGGGAGCTACCCAGCACTGCTCCTGAGAGCCGCCACTGGATTTGAACCGCAAAACCCATGGGCCGCAGTCCCACACGCAACCACTTACACCACCAGGGCTCAGCCAAATTTCCTTTTTTAATGAACACATTCACTCCTTGATGAGAACATATATATATATATATATATATATATACATTCTTTTATTTCTCTGGCATATATTTAACCTTCTATTCAACTTTTATATTCTTATAATGGATTATTTAAAATAATTAAAAGTATACTTCATCATAAAGTTTAGTTAGATTTTGCTATCTTTCATATTCAGGCATAAACAGACATTTCATTTGTTTTATTTTTTTTGGGGGGGGGGCATCACTCCTCTCCAGCGGTGGGAGTAGGAGGCCCAGCCCCACTGCTGGAATTGAAACTCCATCCCAGTGGGCCGCAGTCCCGCACAAACCCACTACGCCACCGGGGCTCAGCCCTTCATTTGATTTATTTTTTAATCATTCTATTGGGTGCTTGTACGACTCATCATAATCGGTACATTTCACTTTAAGATAAAACCGTGTTCTTTTTTTCCTCTAAAACAAATTAACCACCTCTTTTTATCTTTCTATACTCATCTAAATTCTTGTTTTTGCTCATCTGATGTCTATGCTTTTCCTTTGGCTTTTTTGAACAATCATTTTTATTTTCATATTTGGAACTACTAGCTTCATTTTAAGATTACTTTTTTCTTAGATAAGACTTATTTTATAGTAGCAAAATTAAGTTATCTAGAAATATTTTACTTCCAAAGTATTTATAAATATAAAAATCTAAGAGCTGAGCCTCGGTGGCATAGTGGTTGAGTGCGGGATTGCAGCCCACGGGCTTGGCAGTCCAAATCCAGAAGCAGCTCTCCAGGAGCAAAGCTGGATAGCTCCCACGAACACCAGAGGGCAGTGATGCCCCCCCAAAAAAAGAGTGATATGAGCCCCCCAATAAATGTAAAAACCTCTGCTAATGGATGACCTTACTGTGAGTGAAGTTAATCCCAGAAGGACAAATACTGGTTGAGAACATAATTGAAAAAAGCCAGGACAAGATTTTCACACTGAAAGAAGTATTTAGGATGGCTACAGGAATGTGAAAGAAGGGGAGGGGGGGGAACCCACAGTCTAGAGGACAGAAAGGGGTTGGTCTCTGGAAGGGAAAGACAGTGTATGGTAATCCTGCAATAGTCATCATCGACCAATCATGCTTAATAGGCATGCAAGAGGGGCATGTGTGGGAAGGAGAGTAGATGTCTTACTTTCCCTGTGCAGAGGAAAGGAGAGTGACAAAAAGTACAAGGCATATGGAAACTGAGTTAAATCGGCTAATGGGCTACACAAATATCACTCCCCACACTCTAGACCCTAAGAATTATATGATGTCCTGCTACTATTA
>PVJH01019684.1:0-42234 GCA_004026705.1 Nesogale talazaci
TTGAGATTCCAGGCATTCAATCATTTGTTAGCTGGGTACCATCATTTCTTCTACTTTGTTTGCCTTTGTATCCATTTGTCATCAGCGATATCGGGAGTCAATTGGTCCATTGATTTTGATTTTTGTTCTTTGATACCTGATTGTTTCAGCACCTCATGATCGCACAGGTAAGTGGTCTTCTTTTATGGTGGGTTTTGTTACTTCTGAGCTAGATGGCTGCTTGTTTGTGCTCAAGCCTTTAAGACCCCGGATGCTCTAGCTTTTGATAGCTGGGTCCTTCTGCTTTCTTCACCACCCTTGCTCATGCTCTTATATGTCCTCAATTGGTACATTGGGAATGTGTGCACACAGTGATATATGTTTGTTTTGTTTTGTTTTTTTCCGCCCCATTTGATGTCTATTGCCTAGACCTTTTACCACTTTCACCACCATCTGACCATGCTGGCTGTTGTGCTTCTTCTGTGTGGCTTAAGCATCTATCTTTACAAAGTTGAGAAAGTTAAGTCACTCTCCAGTCCTTGAAAAGGTGAAGGGACACATTGGACAGTGTACACTATGACAAAATAATGATAATTTGTAAATTATTAAGGGTTCATGAGGGAGGGGGAATGAAGAGTGAGGGAAAATATGAAGAGCTGATACCAAGGGCCTAAGTAGAAGGAGGATGTTTTGAGAATGATGAAGTCAACAAATGTACAAATGTGGTCTGCATACAATAGATATAGATAATGATTTTTGATAAGAGTTGTATGAGTGCGCAATAAAATGACTTAAAAAAAAAGACAGTCATTCACAGCGCAGAAGGACACAGTCTGCATCAAGATCTCAGTGGCACAGTAGTTCAGCACTACACTGATAACAGAGAAGCTGGTGGTTGGAGCCCACCCAGTGACTGTGAAGGAAGATCTGATCACATGCTTCCATAAACAAGAAAGCCCTCTGCAACAGTCCCACTCTGTTATGTGAGCTGAAAGCAACGCAGTGGCAGGCAACATGACACGGAGACATCCACAACTCCAGTTGCACAGCAATGATTCCTCACCTCTCTTTTGCCTCCAAAATATAAAGAAAAATGCACTGTTACCGAGGAGTCTACTCTTTAATGCTTTCATACCTAGGACTAGTTATTCTGCTAAAATGCTAGGGATAGTGGCATGAACGAGGTTCTATTCTCTGTTCACAGTCTACTCAATCATCTGTTTATCCACAAACTTTCTAATATCTCTCAAAGTGTTTTCATCTGCATAAAAAGGAAGTTGGGAAGTTATCTGGTCTTATAACTAACTCTAAGGAAGCTTTATTGGGGGGTGGAGTGGGGAGTGGAGTTCCTTTTACCTCTATCCCATCCTTTTAAGAGCTGTGCAAAAAGAAAACGTGACCACAGACCCAGCTACAATGTAATCATTTGGTAGATTACAATGATTTTTAGGCTGAGCCCTTGTGGTTGTGCACGGGACCACGGCCTACAGGGTTGAAGGTTCAAATCCAGCAGCAGCTCTCCAGGAGCAAGGCTGAGCTTCCTTCTCCCACCAGGGCAGTGATGCCACACAAAGAATGATTTTTAATAAAAAACGTCTTTAGACCTTTAGAAAAGGCATGCTTCTTTTGTAAAATTATGACCCTCAAGTTGTTTAATAATGAAAGTTCAGTTCCATGGAATTATAGTAATGAAAGAATCAGCATTTTGTCAGTCTTGAAAGCAAGCTGATGTCTCTAGAGAAACCCTAATCCATTGCTAGCAAGTCAATTCCAACCCCATAGGATAAGGTTTACACGTTCCTAAGAGTTATCAAAAATATGACTCTTTATGGAACAGACAGCCCCATCTTTCTCCTTTGGAGCAGCTAGTGGAAGCAAACCATCAAAATTTTGATTAGTGGCCTAGTGGTTTAATCATTGTGCCAACAGGCGCCTTTTTTAGATACAAAGCCAGTAAAACACAATATCTCTATGAAACTCTATTTTCCTATCAAGAGTTCCGCCTCACCTAAGAGAGTCCACTTTTTCTAGCTAGTTCTACTGCCTACCTGCTGAATGTTGTCCATAGAAATGGCAAACAGGGCTGAGCCCTGGTGGCGTAAGCAAATCCAGCGGCGGCTGGGTAGCGCCCACGACCTTCAGAGGCAGTGATGCCCACAAAAACAAAACAAAACAAGAAAACCCTTAAAAAGGGCTGAGCCCCGGTGGCGTAGTGGTTGTGCGCAGGATTGCAGCCCACTGGGATGGAGGTTCGATTCCAGCTCCACGGAGCAAAGGCTGGGCCTCCTACTCCCACCACCTGAGGGCAGTGATGCCCAATAAAAAAAAAATTTTTTTAAATGGCAAACAAATCAGACATGAATAAAGCCTCGCCTTAGGAACAGGCTCGTTAGAAAGTTTTTCAACTAGAGAAATAGCTCTGCAACAATGCTGAGATACAATAGATTGCAGTGCGCCTCTAGCGCGGAGAATGCTCCGCAGTTCCCAGGGGTGACGTCCTATTACATGGAAACAAGAATTCATTAACCTGGAGACAGACTCAGAAATTAAGGGGGACATTGGGGCTGTTTTTTCTATCCCTACTATATCATCTAAAACATTTAAATGGGACACAATTGCATTTAAATGAAAAGACAGGAATCAAAAGAGTGAAATGCGTCCACACAGTTTATTGGATTCTGGTACCAATAAAACCAAGGTTTTGCACCCAGGGGACCAGGCTGTTCCACAGCGACACATTCTCCTTCATCCTCAACACCCCTAATTTTATTTTGTCATGTCAAAAATGGGTACTATAAGTTCCCAAGAGATTTGAATGAGGGAGGGGCTTTTCAACACCCCAGAGGAAATGTGTCTGTATATTTTCATCATTTCAGAGCAGTCCCATCACTTTCATATCCAAAGAACTGGCTCATGCTAAAAAAACACACTTGAGAAACTTACATTAATTGAATAATGTTGAAGATAATGTTCGAAGGCAGCATGTCTCTTAACAAAGGCGACTTGGACACAGAAGAGCCTCACTTTGTAAGTGCTTTAGACCCTGATTTCCTCTTAGGTCACAGGTCTCTCTTCCCTTGCCAACCTCATACATAATGCAATGGCATCCGCTTTTGGTGAAAGCTTGATTGATTCCCTCTCTTTCAAAAGCAATCACGAGAATGAAGCAATTAAACTTAATAACACAGAGTAGAAGGAAAACAGCTCTGTTTGTGTTTCAGTCCTACCTCAGGAAGATCATGTGGCTTTTGCATAATTTTAAAGCATTTTATGACAATAGTTTCTATGGTTTTTTTCCCTCTGTAATCATAATTGAATCAACCCGTCCAAACAGTTCACAATTTATAAGGTTAAAGTGTTCTTAAGTAATTGAATAGGAGGTTTCTTAGTAGGATATTAAAAGGCTTTTCAAGTGATTGAAGACAGTGAGTAGACATAACTTATGACTTGGACTCATCTTACAAATAGGCAAACATTAACAATCCTATCTCTTCCTCCATCATGTAAAGCAACAAATGATTGTCATCCATTTTAATCAGCCAAGATTAATAATCTAGAGAAATGCTCCTTTAAATTTTTAGCAAACTTCCTAATTGATTTAGCTTGCCTGACTGATGTACCTTCAAGTATACTCAATACATACTTTTCCCTGGTCCTTATTCATCTGTCAATGTTTTGTTTGTTATAAAAATACAGAGAATACTTCTCATGCATTAATTGGAGTAAAAGAAAAATGAAGTCTACATTTTACTTCTAAAATGAAGTTTCTGCAAAGTCTTAGAAGGCCAGAAAAAAGCCCTATGCAATTTTCAGTCCTTCCCATCACCAATAAATAAAATCCATCCAAAATGGTGAATGAAATTTCAAAAGTATTATTTCCAATTTTTTTACTAAGTAAAGTTTTGCGGATTTCCTATTTTTCACTAAGTCATGGGTTGTGGGTACATTTGTCTTCCCCTTCTCTGGATTTTTGCTTTCCTCGGTGTCAGTTACCTGCAATTCACTGTGACACAAAACTATTACATGAAGAAATTGCAGAAATAAACAACTTTGATGTTTTAAACTACACACTGTTCTGAATATAGCTAAGAAAGACGGCTTCATCTGTCTGTCCCCTGCAGACCTAAATCATCCCTTTGTCCATACTGTGGACCCTAGCTGGCCCTTCTTCACTTGGTAGCCATCTTGGTTGCCAGACAGACAAGTGGGACGACATTGCTTGCTGGTGCTCTGTTTGATTACTACTGCTGCTGTCCTCTGTGTTGCTGTTGGTTGGTGCTTTTGAGTCGATTCCAATGGGTAGCAACCCCACAATCAAACCACCGCCAGGTCCGATGCCGTCTCACATCTGTCCTGAGGGTCTGCCTTTTTCTCACCGCCCTCCACTTCACCAAGCGTGAAGTCCTCCATGGACAGATCTCTCCTGATAACATGTCCAGAGTTCATGAGACAAAGCTCACCATCCTGGCCTCTAAGGAACTTTTGGACTGGACTTCTTCCAAGATCTGTTTGTTCTTTTGGCAGCCCCTGGCGCTTTTCAATATTCTTTCCCAACATCACAGAGGAAACGCATCCATTTTTCTTCACTATATCCAGTGTTGAACTTTCACACGCATTTGAGGAAATTGCAAATGCCATGGCATAGGATAGGCACATCTTAGTGCTCAAAGTAACATTCTGCTTTTCAACTCTTTAATGAGAACTTGTGAAGCAGATTTACCTAATGCAAAGCAACATTTAATCTCTGGACTACTCCTTTAATGAACATTGATTGAGGATCCAAGAAAGATGAAATCCTTGACATCTTCAATGTTTTCGCCATTTCGCATGAGGTTACCTATTGCTCCAGTGGTGAGGATTTTGGTTTCTTTTACATTGAGCTGTAATCCCTATTGAAGGCCACAATCCTTGATCTTCTTTAACAAGGGCTTCAAGTCCTGCTTATTTTCAACCAGCAAGGTTGTGTCATATGCATATCAAAGCGTGTTGATAAACCTTCCAATCCTAATGATACATTCTTCTTCATGTAAACCAGCTTCTCTGGTGATTTGTTCAGCATACAGATTGAATAAGTATGATGAGAGGATACAACCTGAATGCATACTTTTCCTGGTTTTATTTGTTTTTTTTTGGGGGGGGGGGAGGGATCACTGCCATCAGGTGGTCGTGGGAGCTACCCAGCCTTACTCCTGTAGAGCTGCTGCTGGATCTGAACCGCTAAGCCTATGGGCCACAGTCCCGCACTCAATCGGGGCTCAGCCCTTTTAGTATTTCCCTGTTCTGTTCTCACAATTGCCTCTCATGATCCATGCATAAAATCCACATGAGCACAATGAAGAGTTCTGTAATTCCTATTTGCCTCAGTTATGCATAGTTTGGTCTGATCCACACAGCCCAATGCCTGGTCATTGTCAAAGAAACACAAGTAAACATCTTTCTGGTATTCTCTACTTTCAGCTAAGAGCTATCTGATGTCAGCAATGATAGCCCTTGTTTCACATCCTATTCTGAATCCCAAATGAGCCTCTGACTGCTCACTGTGAAGGCTTTGCTGCTACTGTTAGTGGATGCTTTTCAGTATGATTCTATTCACATGTGATGTCAACGATGCTGTTCTGTAATTTGTACATTCTGTTGTGTCAGCTTTCATTGGAATGTTACAGATATGAATGTTCTCTAGTCAGTTGACCTACTGGCTGTCTTCCTAGTTTCTTGGCATTAATGAGCGAGTGCTTCCAGGGTTTCCTCAGCTGGTTAAAACATTTCAATTGGCATTCCATCAATTTCTGAAATCTTGTTTTTGGCTAAGGCTTTCAGTACACCTTGAACTTCAGTACCATTCCTTCTTGTGCATCTGCTACCTCTTGGAATGCTTGAATATTGATTAGTTCTTTTTGGCTTTGGGTACAGAGACTGTGCCTTCTTTCCATGTGCTTTGATGCTTCTGTATCTTTCAGTATTTTGCTCACAGACTCTTTCAGTATTGCAAGTCAAGGGTTGGATATTTTCTCCAGTTCTTTCAGCTTAAGATATCCTGAGCATGTTCTTCTTTTTGGCTTTTAGCTCTAGGTCTTTGCATATTTCTTTATAATCCTTCACTTTTTCTTTTTGACCTGTCCTTTGAAGTTTTCTATTCTGCTCTTCAACTTCCTCATTTCTTCTATTGGCCTTAGTATCGCATGATGAAGAACCGCTCTCAGAATCTCTTCTGGGAACACCAGTGGCGCAATCGGGTAGTGCGCCATACTTGTCAAGAGTCTCTTCTCGTGTCCACTTTGATCTTTTCTTTCTCTGCTGTCTTTAAAAAATATATATTCTTTCGGGCTGAGCCCTGGTGGCGTAGTGGTTGAGTGCATGACTGCAGCCCACTGGGTGGGCAGTTCAAATCCCGCAGCAGGGCTCCACAAACAAGGTTGGGCCTCCTACTCCCACCAAAGGGCAGTGATGCCCCCCCAAAAAAAATCTTTCATTAAATACCTTTATTGGGTGCTCTTACACTCTTACCATAATCCATACATTGTGTCAAGCACATTTGCATGTATGCTGTCCTCATTTTCAAACCACTGTCTTTCTACTTGAGCCTTTACTATTAGCTACTCATTTTACCCCTCCCTCCCAACCACTCACCCTGATGAACCCTTGATAAGTTATAGATTACTATTTTCATCTACTACATAATCTGCTGTCACCCTTCACCCACTTTTCTCCTGTTCATCTCTCTCGGAGGCAGTTATAGCTTGATCCGTGTGGTCCGTTCCTCCTCCCCCCCACCCCACCATCCCTCTCTCCTGTCTTTTTAAATGGTCTTCTGCTTTCTTTGTGTAGGATGTTTTTGATGTCATCGCACAGCTCACCAGGGCTTCTCTCATTAGTGTTTAATGTATCACTTCTATCCTTGAGATATTCTTGAAGTGCAGGCAGGATATGCTCAACGGTGGGTTTTAGTTTTCATAGGCTTGCTTTAATTTTCTTCAGCTCCAACCTGAACTTATACACGAGCAATTGGCAATCTGTTCCTTAATTGGTCTCTGGCCTGGTTTTAGGTACTGATATTGAGCTTCTCCATTGTCTCTTCCCACTGATGTATTTACTTCTGTCTATTTCATCTGGAGAAGTCCATGTGTATTGGCATCTTTCGTGTTGCTAAAAGAGTATTTGTGAAGAAGTTGTTGTTGTTCCTGAAAATTTTTATCATGTAATTTCCAGCTTTATTTTTATTACCAAGGCCATATTTTCCAACAACTGTTCATTCTTTATTGTTTCCAACTTTTGCATTCCAATTAGCAATATTTACCAATGTATCTTGACTGCATGTTTGATCAGTTTCAGACTAAAGATATTGGTAGAATTCTTCTGTTTCTTCATCACTAGCTTTAGTGTTTGGTGCATAAATTTGAATAATAGTTACTTGCTTGGACTTCCTTGAATGAGAATAGCTATTACGCCATCACAGGCCACATTGTCCTTTTGGACAATGACTGCAATGCTATTGTGTCATTCTTGGCATAGCAAACCATATGGTTTTCCGATTCAAAATAGTCACTACCAATCCATTTCTGCTCATTAATGCCTCTCAAGCTTCCTAATGCCACAACCCTTTAATATAGTTCCTCATGTTGTGGTGACACCCCAACCATAGAATTATTTTCATTGCTGCTTCACAACTTTAACTTTGCTACTGTTATGAATCAGGTGAGCCCTGTGAAAGGGATCGCAGGCTGTAGGTTAAGAACCACTGACCTATAATAACAAACCTTTAACTAAAACCTGCCCCGAAGTTACCTGTACCCTAAGACTGAGGAATGAGATATTCAGAAGAGCAAGGAAGCAGAGAGCCCCATCCCTCCCCCACCCTTCACAGGACTGTGCAAGTGGTATGAATACACCTTGGGAGGAACCCCTGACTTGGGAGGTGCCCTTTGTAAAGGGACCCAGAATTACCATATATTTAGTACTCTGATATTTCCCTTGTGGTGACATGATAACTTTTGATCTGTTGGATAAGGAACTGCCAAGGTATTGGGCCCCTACTCAAGTACTCCCTCCATGCAAGGACACTTTGTTCTCTTAAGCTGACATTCCATGATGCTCATCTTTCCAAGACAATCGCTGAAGAGAAAGTAGGTGCATAAGCAAATGTGGTTAAGACATGTGATAGTGTCCAGCAATCAAAAGATATAGTGTCTGGGGTCTTAAAGGCTTGAAGATAAACAAGCAGTCATCTAATTGAGAAGCAACAAAGCCCACATGGAAGAAGTACATCAGCCTGTGTGATTACAATTCCTGAAGGGATCAGGTGTCAGGCATCTAAGAGCAAAACATCATATCATTGTGACTGAGGGGGAGTGAGGAGTGGAGACCCAAATCCCATCTGCAGGCAACTGGATATCCAGCTAGACCAGAGGTTGTACACAGGTACACATTGGAACTGGAATCACAGGGAATCCAGAACAGATGATCCCTGCAGGGCCAGTGCTACAGGGGCAATACCCAGGAGGGTAGAGGGAGGGTGGAGTAGAAAGGGAGAACCAATTGCAAGGATCTACATATGACCTCCTCTCTGAGGGATGGACCACAGAAAAGTGGGTGAAGGGAGACATCAAAGAGTACAAGATGTGACAAAATAACCATAATTTATAAATTATCGAGGAAAGGGGAAATGGAGAGGGAAGGAGAAACTGAGGATCTGATACCACGGGCTCAAGTAGGAAGCAAATGTTTTAGAATGTTTATGGCAACAAATGTACAAATGTACTTGACAAGATGGATGGATGAGGGGCTGAGCCCTGGTGGCGTAGTGGTTGTGCGCGGGACTGCGGCCCACTGGGATGGAGGTTCGATTCCAGCTCCACGGAGCAAAGGCTGGGCCTCCTACTCCCACCACCTGAGGGCAGTGATGCCTAAAAAAAAAAAAAAAAAAAAAAAAAAAGATGGATGGATGGATGGTGCTACAAGTTGTACAAGCTCCCAACTTAAAAAAAAACAAGAACTAACTACTCATGGAAAAACTGATGCAGGAAGTTATCTCCTGGCACCAACCCTCATATTAACAGCTCAATAGAATGGGAGATCAAACTGTGCAGGGCAATCACTCATAGGTTGTGGCCCACGTTGGATCTGTTGGATCACATAGACTCCTCATGCAGACAGTGTCTAGAGTGCTGTGTCATTGGGGAAATTAATGTCACCAGTGCAACAGTTGCCTTCTACCTCAGGGTAATGTTGTACTTTTTTGTTTATATGGGTTTTTTGCATACCTGCCTTTAGTTTTTGTTTGGTTTTGTTTTCTAGGTTTTTTTTTTCTCTTTGCTTGTTTGATTATGTATTGGTGCTAATGTGGTGGGTCATTTGAGGGTACAATTTTTTTCAAAAGACAACTCCCAAAGTAAACTGATGTACCACGGGCAAATAGATGGATTCTGGGCACCTACATAACTCCAGCCCAATTACAAGAACAATTAGTTCTTGGGGAGGGGAAAAAAACAGTACTTATAAGATGACCCTGCTTGATATGTGCCTTGAGGAAATAAATGATCACTGAAAATAAGGATGCTACAGCAAAGAGTGGTGAAGAGAACAGATGGTGCCTCAGATGGTGCAAACAGAATAGTGTCTGGGCCCTTAAAGGCTTGTATTCAAACAAGCAGATCTCTAAACAAGGAGTCAACTAAGTCCACATGGAAGATGCAAGAACAAAATGCAAATGTAACAAAACAAAAATCATTAGGACTTAAATTGTGGACACCCAATTTGTGGAAGGCTGTGTAGGACAGTGGGAGCCCAAAACCCAACTGCAGAGTAGCTCATCAAATTAAGGTGTTGGCAGATGCCCTCTAGCCACAGACAAAGGTGGGGAACAGTCTCACTACCCATCATAGATCATCGTAATCCTGATTAGACCAGATAAGACTTGATTCTTGGCCAGTTGACCTCCCTCTAGACCCACCCAACCTGAATTCATTCTAGGTGCAAAGAGCTCTTGCTTGATCCCCGCCTTTTAAATATTGATGGAGGTCTTTCCTTTCCTTCTTTCTCACTGTACTATTTTTATCTTTATATTGCTATTTTTTATCCTCACTTCTTTATTTCATTTTTGTTCTTTATCATTTCTGTTGGGTTTAGCCGTGTGGCAGTCACGTACTCTGGTGCTAATTTCACTAAGAGTATAGGGGTGGAGTCTAGCCTGTCAATCTGGAGATAGTCAATGAAACCTCTGTGTGGGCATGGCTTTCTCTGAGAATTCTGGGAAGTCTTGTGAGAAGACTATAGAATTCTGGGAAGTGAGAGACTATAGATTTAAGTTCCTTGGAGACGAACTACTGACAAGATGAGATGACAGCATACTGATAGATCCTGATTCCTGGAGCCTGGAGGAGTCGGAGGAGAAGCCACATGGGTTTATCCTAATGGAACCAAACTTATGGGGCTATAGAAGCCATGTGGAGACTCCTGCCAGTGCTGAGATGCTTGGGAGGCCACAGGGAGAACCCTACCAGTGCTGGGATGCTTTTACTGCCAGTGGATACTGATGATGGACCCTGAGCCCAGGAAATGAGGAGCCATAGGGAGACCTCTGCCTGCACCAGAATGCTTCTACTGCTTCTACTGCCACTGGACACACAAAATTCTGCACCCACTGGCCTGTGATTGTCCTGGTGTCATTGCAGGTGTTTCATGAGTCGGAAGGAGACTAGTATCAGACATATGAGATGATATTGGACTTATGACTTTGGACTGGATGCTTTCTCAATGATCCATTCCCTTATGTCCATATTCGTGTTTATGATTTTGTTTCTCTAGTCTACCCGAACTAGCATAAGCAGTGTGTGAAGCACAGAAGGACTGGGTGCATAGAGATAATAACTGATTCAAGGGGATGTTGGTGGGTGGGTGGGGAGGTGGGGAATGGGAGGGGATTTCTGGAGTCAACAGTGAAGCCAGAAGGGGAAGGGAGCACTATAACTGAATGTGATTACACAGCTCATTTTAAAGGTGATTTCGTCATGGGGAGGGGGGCAGAAAATATTATGGAATTGATTGTGGTAATGAGTATACAATACTTCTCAACGTGAAAGAACAATTGGGCTGTGTGATGTAGATTATGTGCTAATAAAACTGGAAAAAAATAAAATCGAATCTTGATGATATTCTTTCACTTAAAACCCTTCTACGAGCTCACATTAATGTTGGGCTAAAGGTAAAATCACTTTAGGATCCACAAAACACTCTAGCTCTCTAGCTCATACCTAGCTCTGCATTCTTATCCTGAGACATTCTCCCTTCTCACACACGTTCCAGGTATCCTGGAGTCCTCGCTGTCTCTTGTGACTCTTTAACCACTGGCCCCTGAGTACTAGAATCATAATGTTCTTAGAGAAGGATTTACCCAACACCCTCTTCCCCTCCAAATACACCATGGTCAGTTGGGCCCGTCCCTCCATTGTGTGCACTCCAACCTCCTTAAATCTTCTGATCAGAGAAATTATCACAGGTCATAACTATAAGTTTGGGTGATTACTTATTAATGTCTTCCCAGCCATTAGAATGGAAGCTCCCATAAGTGCAGGGACTGTGTCTATTGTGTTCATCAGTGTAGCCCAGCCGTTAGCATAGTGCCTATTCTGTGACAGATGAGCAATAAATATTAAATTAGCAATATTTTATAATATACTAAGGAGACAGGGCAGCTAATTATTTTTCATGTGACTATGACCTCTATCCTTTATGATGCTAGAATGAAAAACGCCTATTACACCATTTCCAAAAGAGCCCAATGAGAAGAATAAATTTCCCTGTTAAAGGCCTTCCTGTGCTAACGACACTGTCAAGTCATTTTCTATCATTGTATTTGTCAATATGATATCTTTGATTTCTTCATCCCCATCAGAAGCTCTAAATGAGAGATTTATTTATGTTTAAAGAGCAAACTAATTGTACAGAAAAATGCAGTTTGGTAGACAGAAGAGCCAGTAAGGGCAAAATGGAAAACAGATCCCTTTTAGAATACTCTTTTAGTAATCTCAGGTGTATTAGTCTAGGTAGACTAGAGAAACAAATCCATGGGGACACGTCTATGCATATAAGAGAGAGTTTTACATAAAGAGCATCTGTACATTAAGAAAACATCCCAGCCTAGCCTAGATCAGGTACATAAGTCCGATATTAGCCCACATGTCTGATCTCAATCTGTAAAGTTCTCTTCAGACTGAGGAAGCACATGCAATGATGCCAAAAGCAGAATGACCACAGGCTAGTGGGGACAAAGCCAGGGGTAGCAGAAGCATCTAAGCCCTGGCAGAGGTCTCCAAGTGGCTCCTTCAACTCCAAGGGCATGGGATCTGTCACATAGTGCCGTCTGTCTTATCAGTGGAGTGTCTCTAAGGAAGGACCGGATTTCCCAGAATTTGCAGAAGTCTCATTGTCTAGCTCCAGATTGACAGGCTAGAATCCACCACTGCACTTTGTAAAAATCATTTTACTGGGGGCTCATCCTACTCTTAACCTGATACCTCCACACTTTTAATCCTTAAATTGACACAAGATTAGGTGACTACCACACCAGGATACTTAGAATAACAGCAATCCCAGCACACTTTTTTTTGGGGGGGGGATGGGCATCACTGCTCTCTCGTGGTCATGGGAGCTACCCAGTGCTACTCCTGAGAGTCACCGCTGGATTTGAACCGCCAAGCCCACGGGCCACAGTCCGGCACGCTACCACATACGCCACCGGGGCACAGCGCCTCAGCACACTTTTAGAATACCTGTAATCCCATGATTACTTATACGAGAGGGTACCAAAAAAAAAAAAAAAAGTACTGAATGGAGTGTAGCTTTTTGTTTGTTTGTTTGTTTGTTTTTTGGTGGGCATCACTGCCTCTGGTGGTCGTGGGCGCTACCCAGTGTCGTTCCTGAGAGCAGCCGTTGGATTTGAACTGCCAAACCCGCGGGCTGCAGTCCCGCACTCAACCACTTACGCCACCGGGACTCAGCCCGGAGTGTAGCTTTTGTAGGATGCATTTTTCCTGATAGTCAAGTATCAAGCAACTCTCTCTGAGTTAGGGCATCCAGTGTCAAAAGTTCTCTGGTCGCAGTGAACTTTTTCATAAAAGCAATCTCACGCAGGCTGAGCCCTTGGTGGCTTAGTGGTTGTGCATGGGACTGCGACCCACTGGGTTGGAGGTTCAAATCCAGCAGCAAGGCTGGGCCTCCTACTCCCACTACCAGAGGGTAGTGATGCCCCAAAAACCAAAAAAAAAAAAGGCAGTCTCGCTCAAACCTCATTTTTGTGATGACCAATTTAAGAGAGCAGTGTGCAGTTGTGAAATTTTGCTTTTCATGTGGGAAAAATGCCACAGAAATTGTGATGTTGAGCACAGCTTAGAAGAACAGAGCTCTGGGGAAAACTGAAGTGTTTGAGTATTTTTCTTATTTCAAAAATGGTGAAATGTCAATTGATGACAAACTTCACTCTAGATGTCTGTCAACTTCCAGAATGGAAGAAAATATTGACTGATGGTGCATTTGGAGTTCATTCCACAAGATCAGACTGTTAATCAAACTTTCTATTTAGAGGTTATGAAAAGACAGCACAGCATAACAGTGTGAGACAAAAAAAAGCTGGATTTGTGGCCTATGGGAGATAAGTTTAGACATCATGACATTGCACCTGCTCTCACAGCTATCACTGTATTCCAGTTTGGGGCAAACAACTGCATGCCTCTCGTCCCATGCACCTTACTCATCTGACGTCGCTCCACGAGACTTTTTGTTTCCATGAATGAAGAGGGACATGAAAGAACAGTGATTTGACAACCTAGAAGTGGTGAAGAAAAAAATGAGGGAGGTGAGCCATCCAAGAGATGAGTTTGAAAGATGCTTCCAAGAATGGAATCGTGGATTTGACAAATGTATTAAGTGTAAAGGAGAATACTTGAAGTGATAAGGTTTTGTTAAAAAAAAAAAAAAAGATTAAGCGGCTGAGCCCTGGTGGCATAGTGGCTGTGTGTGGGACTGCAGCCCACAGGGTTGATGGCTCAAATCCAGCAGCAGCTCTCCAGGACCAAAGCTGGGCTTCCTACTCCCACCAGGGCAGTGATGCCACAAAAAAAAAGAGCTGTAGGAGCCCCAAATAATAATAAAAAAGATTAAATATATGGTTTGGGGGGAGAACAAATCCATTTTCTTTGAGTACCCCCTCGTGTACTCTAGGGCACGTTACTTAATTTTCTGAGTCTGTTTTCCCACCTGTGAAATGAGTTTAGTAACTTTTCATCTAATGGTGCTGCATGATAATTAAGGTAGTGTGCCAATTGACTGGGCCTTAATTCTCAGTGATTTGGAAGTTATGATGTAGCTTGGTAATTTGGTAATAGCACAGTTTTATCTTATTGCAGGATCTGATTAATGTGCTCATTTCATGATGAGATCTGATAAAATGTAGTCACTTCCATGAAAAGACTTACTATGACAAGCTAAATAGTTGAAAGGTTATTTCCTTGGGTCTGACCTGCATCCAACATATTTGGACATTCTGGCAAAACTCTCTGGGTTTTTCTACCGTGGATCATGCATCTGGCTTATCAACCCCTAAACCTTCAGTTCTTGGAACTCGAGCTGGTAGCCTGCCATATTGCTTGCCAATCTTGGGATTCATTCACCGCCACACTCTCTGAGCCAGCAGCCTACCATCTGATCTGCCAAATTTTGATTCATCAAGCCAATGGCTACATGAGTTAGGAGAAGCTTCTAGCCTAATGTCTGACCCACGGAGTTGGGGTTTGACAGATTCTACAACTTATGAGCCACTTACTTGAGATAAGTCTCTAGACAAAGGGGCTTCAAAAAGTTCATGGCAAAGCTCCACTATGTTTTAGCTCAATCCTTTAACAAAATTTCAAAGCTTCTTTGTATATATGTTTAAGCTTCCCCAGTTTTGTTTCTCTAGAGAAGCCAACTTAAAGCAAATTATAAGGGTTTAAAATGAAATAAGTTATTGAAAACACAGTCTTTGGAGACCTGAAGACGAAACTGCCTAATGATCAAGAACATGGGCTCTACAGTAAAATTGCCTGTGTTTAATTCCTGCCTTGCTCCGCTACTATCTAAGTGTAACTTGAAGTGAGTTATGTAAGCTGTGTGCCTGGCTGACATAAGGGACTGTTAACTGCAGGCTTGGCAGTTGACGCTCACAATCTACTCTGCCAGAGAAAGTGGAGACTGTTTGTTCCTGTAAAGATTTTGTTAGAGAAGCCCTACGGTGCAGCTCTTCTCTGTGCTCTACCGTCTCTCCGAGTCAGAATCGACTCAAGGACAGTGAGTTTGGGTAACTTAGGAAAATGAAACTTTGCTATAAATGAAGATAATAATATAAACACTGTCATATGACTCTTATACAGAGTCATTAACATTCAGAATACTATAGACCATGGTTGTATCAGAACTGAATCAATGGCAGTCAGTTTTTGAGTTATATTGTTAGTCAGTAAGGTGGCTAGATTTAATATCAACATACACCTCTGTGGAGATAGGGATGGAGTCCAAACTATCAATCAGTTCAAAGTCTGATGATGTCTCCTTGAGGGTGTGGCCTTTTCTATAATAACATGAGACTAAAGAAATGATTAAAAAGAAAAGAAAGTGAGAAATTCTTCCTCTTGTTTGCCCTTCTCCATCCTCCTTGATGGGACTTTGCTTCTAGGGGTGATTCCATGTGGGCTGGATGACCCTGGGAACTGTTGTCCTGCTCTCTTTGACCAATCTTGGCCAACATAATTCTATCCACTGGACTTCCACTTTACCTTTCTTCACCATCGATCTGCAGCTACATGAATCTGAGGAGTGCTCCAGCTAGCACTGGACTTTGGGTCAGACTGAACTGGGTGACCTTCTTGATATCAGATTACTTCTTAATATCAAATTCCCTCAGACATGTAACAGTGTCACTGGTTTTCTTTCTCTGGACAATCCAGCCCAACACAGTAAGTATTCAGCACTATTTCCCACTACCTATCACAATGATTCCCTTCTCAAAATTTTGTGTCAGTTGAGGGAAGAAAATAAAAAATCATTCTGAAAGAGAATCACCAGATAGAAAAAGCATGTGATGTTAAAAGTTGCCATACATTTTAGGAATCACTGTGTAAAAACATGCAATGAGGAAAGAACTGAAGTCACAGTGACAATATAGTCTCCAAAGTAGCTACAAGTGAACCTAACAAGAAATAGAAAATGTTACTGAAGGAAATAAGACAAGGTTTCAATGAGCAGAAGGCAAATTACATTCCTAAATTGGAAGTACGGCAGTTGTCCTAAGAAATTTATTAATTCAATGTAAATCCTCATCATTTTTCAAAAAGATCTTTATGGAAATTGACAAGATGTTTCTGAAATCCACTTAGTAGAATAAATGGCAATGAATAGAAAAGTAAAAATAGTAAGTACGTTCTTGTTATACTCATTAAACCATAGCATCTTGATCGTGGCTACAGAAAAATAGACTTACACACAAAAAAAGCAGCATCCAGAATCAGAGTCCTTCAGGTTGGAGAAGAAATGGTCGATAATACCTCCCTATTGTATTATACTGATGGGAAAAATTTTAATTATTCTTTTCTCATGCAACTCGCCAAATAAATTGTCATTGGGATAATCACCAAGAGTTAAAATCTGGATAGGAAATTCTATTTAACCATATGAGAAATTCACAAATGAAAAGCAAAACTTGGGATAACTTTTTTAAGCCTATTAGATTGACTAAACTCCAAACAGGTTAGTAAAGTACTCTGTTCATAAAGCTTTGGGAAACTGACACTTATATTTATACTCAATTTTCTGAATGAAAGTTGATGTGGAGCAATAAGGTGGCAGTTATAAAATTGTAAGTGTACATTGTCCTCTGTACATATGGAAGGGTTTCAGAAAGTTCTACACAAATGAAAGAAATGAAAAGATAATAGATTGTTTCTTTTTTAGGGGGGGAGGGCATCACTGCTCTCCGGTGGTGGGAGTAGGAGGCCCAGCCCCACTGCTGGAATTGAACCTCCGTCCCAGTGTGCCGCAGTCCCACACCCAACCACTACACCACCGGGGCTCAGCCCCAATAGAATGTTTCTATACATTTTTGAAGCTCCCTTTTACATGTGCGTATATGTGAAATGCTCTACATGATCATAGCTGTATGCTTTGTAGTATCAAAAGATTGTGAGCAAATGTCCATTGATAGGAAAAGAATCACTTAAATTATGCAAATCCATACTATAGAGATAACTAAAAGGCAAAATGCATCAAAGTACTTAAATTGACATTGGAAGTTAAATTGACAATGGTTTATTCCAAGATAAACTTCGAACAATAACCAAGAAAGAGTGAGGTCATATAAAATTAAGGATTGAGGTTTAGAAAATTTTTATGTCTTTTACTTAAATATCCATAAAAATCTCAGAATGTATAATACTCTCTGCTTTAAAACAAAACCATGAACAGAAGTATACCATTGGCTGTCTTGGAAAGGCAAACTGGTCAGCTGGTTAGCAGAATTGGAAAATATTTCACTGTCTACCCTTTCTGAATTTGAATGAATGTAAATGAGTGGCTTCTTTTAAAAAACAAACTATATAAAAGACAAAACAGCATGTTTGCACATGTTTGTCTTCCAGACACATTTTGTTCATTCATAAACAGGTATGGTTGTACAAAGGGGGCTTCAACATGTCTATGGAGAAATAGAACTGAAAGATACAGGAATGACTTTTTTGAATAAACTGGTAAGGCGACCACAGCACAGTGGATGCTGTTGAGCCAGGAGCGTGCCACTGCGGAAGTAGTCATGCCTCATCAGAACAGGAGAGGCACAAGAGAATGATGGACCAAATAAAAGAGAAACCAAGCTACTTAGAGGGCATTTTTTCCAGTGATTTTATTGGAGGCTCTTAACAGTCCTTATAACATTCAATACATCATTTGTATCAAGCATATTTGTACACATGCTGCCATATTTATTCCCAAATGTTTTCTACTTGAGCCCTTGGTGTAATCTCCTCTTTCCCCCTACTTCCCTCTTTTTAATGAATCATTTTATTGGGGGTAGAGGGCATTTTGAAACACTGATAAAACAGAGGAAGATTATGAACATGTAAAAGATGGTTTGCAAACAGCATTGAGAAACTTTGAGAAAGACCCCATTGGGTATACTAGTGGAGAGGGGGGCTGGAGATATGGGGAAATCAGGATGGATGAGCCCCTTTGGGCCGGTGGTTAGAATGGAACTACTGGATAGGTGGAGAGAAGATGGAGTAGAGATGGAACCAACTGCAAGGATATACATATGACCTATCTGGAGGACGGCATGGGGGAGTGGGCTGAGGGAGGTGTCGGGCAGGGTAACTTATGACAGAATGATAATAATATGTAAAGTATTGAGGGTGGAAGGGAGAGAGAGAGCAGGGGAACAGGGGACAGGTTGGAGGAACAGACACCAGGGTCTGGGGGAAAGGGCGGATATTTGGAGAATGATGACGGCAGCGGATGTGCGAGGGTTCTTTTCAGAGTATGTTTATTTATGTATTGGAAAAATGATGTACGAGCCCCCAATAAAATGATTTTTTATTTAAAAAAATAATAAATAAAAATAAACAAAAAAAACTTTACAGAGCATATATAAAATCATGGGAAACTCCTGAAAGCCATGGGAAATGTGACTTGGAAACATGGGTTCGCTCCAGGAGCAGTTGACGTTCTATGAAAAGTGGCACTCAGTGGCAAATCTGAGAATGGTGTAAGCCCTCAGATACTGAAGTGCTCCATTCCTGCAAGCCCGCTACCAGCAGGTTCGGTGGTTAAGGCTCCCTTGGCTTGGTATTGGTGAGTGTTCTGGTAGCATCAAGGTATTTTTCATCACTGGCTGGTTGCAATGTTTGACTTGAATGAAAAACAACAAGTTAATGTGCTCTGTGGCTTCTTTTGTTTCATTGCAAGGTGATGCCCTCACTTCTGCCACTTGGTGTATTTACTAATTTTAAAAAGGGAATGTCAAACCTTTCCATCTGAGAAAGGGTTTGACCTTCAGAACAAATGAGCATGCCGGCAGTCTCATTTCCAGGCTTTGCTGTCTATGTAAAATTCCTATTTTGTTTTTTGTACCTTTGCCTATAAGAAAGAAGATCAATTTTAAGAATTCAGGGAGAGGGGAGGCTAGGAAAGGAAGTGGGTGTTTACAAACTGAGGGACAAGGCAACAGCAAGTGATATAAAATTGAAGGCGAGGAGGGCATAGGATGCCTGGTAGGGTTTAATCAAGGGCAAGGTAACCAAGAGGAATTGCTGAAACCCAAGTGAAGGTTGGACATCATAGTGGGACAAGAGGAAAGAATTAGGAAGCAAAGGACATTTATAGAGGTCTAAATACGGGCATCTACATATGTGAATATATTTACATGAGAGGATGGAGAAATAGATATATGTACATTTACTTATGGGTTTAGTATTAAGGTAACAGATGGATGTTGGGCATCTATTCAAGTACTCCTTCAATGCAAAAACACTTTGTTCGGATCACCTGGCATTCTGTGATGCTCACCTTCCCGACATGATCGCTGAAAACAAAATGGGTGCATACCAAATGTGGTGAAGAAAGTTGATGGTACCCTGCTATCAAAAGATATAGCTTCCAGGGTCTTAAAGGCTTGAAGACAAACAATCTAGCTGAGAAGCAACGAAGTCCACGTGGAAGAAGCACACCAGCCTGTGTGATCATGAGGTATTGATGGGATCAGGTGTCAGTCAACAAAGACCCAGGAAAAAAATATCAATGTGAATGAGGGGGAGTACAAAGTAAAGACCCAAAGCGCATCTCCAGGCAATTGGACATCCCTTACAGAAGGGTCACATGGAAGAGATGAGACAGTCAGCGTGCAGTATAGCACCAATGAAACGTATAGCCTTCTTTTAGTTCTTTAATGTTTCCTCCCCCAACCCCGCCCCCCCCCCCACTATTATGACCCAAATTCTTCCTTACAAATCCGGCTAGACCAGAGCATCCACACAAGTACAGATAAGAGCTAGAAACACAGAGACTCCAGGACAGATAAACCCCCTCAGAACCAATAATGAGAGTTGTGATACCAGGAGGGAAAGGGGAAGGTGGAGGGAGAGAAGGAAAACAGATCACAGTGATCTACATACCTCCTTCCTGGGGGATGGACAACAGAGAAGTAGGTGTAGGGAGACATCAATCAGTATAAGACATGAAAAAAATTTTTAATAAATTATCAAGGGTTTGTGAGGGAGGGAAGATGGGGGTGGAGGGAATAAGGAGCTGATACCAAGGGCTCAAGTAGTAAGAAAATGTTTTGAAAATGAGGAGGGCAACAAATGGACTAATGTGTTTGACACAATGGATGGATGGTTGGATGGATGGATGGTGATAAGAACTGTTTGAACCCCCAATAAGATGATTAAAAAAAAAAAAGAATTCAGGGAATTTATGGTCGACAACTGATTGCTACAAGGCAAGGTGACATGAGACCTTCCAAGTATCTCTAAAACTCACATTAGGCTCAGTAAAAGGTTGTCATGTTAAAAGAAAATAGAATTCTGACTCAATTATACCAGTGCCAAACTACTATAGTAATGATGACAACGAATGTGGAGAGAGGTGAGTCTCTGCTTTTCTACGTAACAATGACTCATTTCCTGCAGAACAGCTGCTCTCAACTCTTCAGAAAACTTCCCTTCTTTCGAGTTTCCTGATCAGATAGGCTAAGTGCTAAAATAGCCTGCTACTTCACTGTGTACTGTGGTTAGAGATGAGTTGGTCGTATTGAGATACTAGTTGACTCAAACATTATAAGAAGACTGTGTTTGGTGCAAGGTTCACGATTAGGAATATGGAAAACAGTTCAGCAATGTTCTGGACTCTGTTGTCAGGTCACTGTTCTTTCAAGAGGCTTTGATTCTTGTGAATCCTTCATCTCCAGGCAGGCTTTGTTGTTGATCACAGTTTCTTCAACTTGTGAGCTGGATTCTTCTGGACCACTAGCGTGCCTCTTCTTATCTTGAGATATCAATTTCCAATGCAGTGTTCAGAATCTGAAAGAGCTGCTGCAGCATCGGCTGCCCTGGCTTTCTGTGGACACGCACATGAAGTCTGTGTGGAACAACTTTAGGAGGCTCTTTGAACTCTGTCAAAACATACTCACTAACAGGATGTTCTTGAGAGTAACAGTACTTTTTGTTTAATACATCATTTTATTAGGGGCTCTTACAGCTCTCTAACAATCCATACATCAATTGAGTCAAGCACATTTGTACATATGCAACAATACTTCTTTTTCTGTAGCAAAAGATGTGACATTCATAGGAATTATAATCTTCCACTCACAGTGTTGCTTCCTCTGGGAATTTTCTCTCCCAAACCCTTCAGCCTGAATGACAGTATTCTGAGCCTCTTCTGTTACATTATGCACAGGTATCATAAAAACTTGGCTGCTGCAAAGAAAAATGAGTTGGTAAAAAAGGCAAAATTCCAATTCCATTTCAGCCACAAGACCCCTTAGGAATTTAACCACTATTTGACAGCCCTGGCTGGTTACTGATGGACACCCAGACCCTGTCAGAAAGGTTTCTGCCCTGAAATAACAGATCTTGACCCAGAAATCCTAGAGGAAGCTGGAACAACAGAGTATAAAAGCAGTTTAAATTTAATCAATCACCTGACTCTGTTCAGTTACCCTGTTTTCTTTGTTACCAGAGTGGCCAGAAGTTATGACGATAAAAGCGAGAGCTGCTCAGAGAAAGAAACAGAACTGGCATTTGGACTATTTATTTTAGAGGAATTACAAGGACAGAAACTTTTTATAGGAAATTGTCATTCTTCTGCCTTTTGATCAGTAACATAAACCATCATGAGCCACCTTAAATGTTTAGATAAACAAACTGCGCATACTTAGTACTTCCTTGCTACTACAATGGCCAAATAGTTCAACTTGAGTAGCCATATTTGTCTCCTCAAAGAATTGCATTCTGAAGATATGTTTGGAATGGCCGCCCTTCCATGGCTGTGGAGAGCCTTGGTTTGGCATATGTTGTTTTTCAGAACTTAGATTCCTTAGTCCACAAATGAAGAATCACCTCTTTACCACCAGAAACTGTCTTTTTCCAAATTATGCATAAAGAAACATATCAGTCTTTTGGTAGGACTTTTCATATTTTCATGTACTGTATATAAACTGCACAGATGAAGAGAGCAGGTAATATACAGTGACAACCTATACACATGCACATGCAAAGTATTCTGCTAAAGCATTAAAGCAATTGTAGATATTGACTCTTTTCTCCTCCCCTGTTAATGGCAGCACCAGTAACAATTCAACATAGGAAACCCTAAAATCTGGCTTTAAGTCTATGGTAGTTGGCTGGTCCTTCACTGGTAACAATTTGATGAGAGGAGGAAGGGAGGATTGAGGGGCAATCAAGACATGCCTATTTTCTACCTGTTTGATTTCATAAAGCTGCTGTATTTTTGGTTGTGCTATTCTTTTATTTCTATGTCCAATTTTTACACGTCTAGGCCCAAATACACACTTAACTGTAACTTTAAACAACGAAAGATCATGGAATTCTTTCATGAACTTTTTGAAATCATCCATACCTCTTTCCCCTGGAATAAAGTTTGCTAGAGGATAGAGGAGGAATTCTGCATAAGAATAAACTCTTGGGGCTGAGCCCCAGTGGCATAGTGGTTGAGTGCGGGACTGTGGCCCAGGGGAGGGGCTTGGCGGTTCAAATCCAGCAGCGGTTCTCAGGATCAGCACTGGGTAGTTCCTACGACCACCAGAGGGCAGTGACTCCACCCCCCCCACTCCCCCCCGCCCCCAAAAAAGAATAAACTCTTGTGGTGGTGATTGTACAACTCTTCTTGATATGATTGACTATTTAATTGTGTGATATGTGGATAAAGTGCCAATAAAAATGTTAATAGAAAAGAAAGAATAAAGCCTACACAGAAACCGCTTCAACTATAAAAGGAAGCAATGTCTTCACGTGCACAGAGACTAAAACCTATTGTTTCCGAGGTGGGTAGGAGGGAGAATGGGTAGTCATTGTTTAAGGGGACTGAGTGTCAATTGATGGTGTTATTGGATATTGCAACGTTCGTAATTCAAACTTTCTCTGAGGGAGAAAGATGAATCTGTCTGCTCCCACAGATTTACAGCCTAGGAAATCCTGTGCAGGGTCACTATGGGTCACAATTAGTTCAAGTGCAGGGGTTTTGTTTTGTTGCACAAAAAAAATTGGGGGGTGGGGGAGGGAGGGGCCGAGCCCTAGTGGTGTAGAGGTTATGTGCAGGACTTCGGCCCACTGGGTTGGTGGTTCAAATCCAGCAGCAGCTTTCTAGGATCAAGGCTGGGCCTCCTACTCCCACCAGAGGGCAGTGATTTCCACCCCACCCCCCCCCAGAAAAAAGAAGCCCTGGTGGCATAAAAAAAATCGGGGAGAGATCCTGGTGATGGTTACACACATGGTGAGCAGAATTAATGTCAATGAATTATACATGTAAAAAGGTTTTGCATCTTTTTCTCATATACAAGGGCTAAAATTTTTCACCTAATTAAAAAAAAATTTTTAAATCACCTAATTTAAAAAATTTTTTAAAAAAATTTTTAATAAATCAGATTATTTAGTTTTCCAAAACCAAGGCAAACAAACAAACAAACAAACAAAAAGTAACCAATATCTTTTCATCTACCTGCATTGAAAATTTCCTGTGGGTTGAGACCCGGTGGCGTAAGTGGTTGAGTATGGGACTGCGGCCCAAGGGCTTGGTGGTTCAAATCCAGCGACGGCTTTCAGGAGCAGCACTGAGTAGCTCCCATGACCACCAGAAGGCAGTGATGCCCCCCCCCCCCCCAAAAAAAAAGAAAATTTCCTGAAAGGTGACTGCAAAATCTTACTGGTTCAGGTATTGAACTCCACATTATATTAACCATACCTATTTTCCCTGGGTGCTAATTAAATAAAATGGAACCAACTTTCTACCTACAGCATTTATGCTTCAAAAGAAAAACCCTAGCATTATGCTCTACATCCTGTGGGCAAAAATTAAAACGTGAGTAAATGACCTCTTTATAAATTAAAGCTTCTTAAGTGGAATAACTACCCTCTCTCAAAGAGTTAAACCTTCTTTTTTTATTTTAACTCACTGGAAAATGGCTTCCACATTCCAAAGGACAGTGGAGGAAGGAAAACTATGAAATCATTTTGAATGGATTTGTTCAGCAAGGGAAGAGCTGGCTCATTTTCCATGTGAGCTGCCAAGTTCACCAGTGATGGTGGGAAATTATTTTACTCTTACTTTCTTACTTCACTTACATTTTAAACTACACTCTCATGGAAACACGTCTCTTTTTAGGAAAAAAAAATCCCACTTGGGTATCAGATTCTTCAGATGGATTTAATTTATATACCATTTGACCAAGTCCATCAGACCGGGTTTAGTAGACAGCTTTTTCCATTAGAATGTTGCTGGCTTTGCTTCTGAATCTTCCTTGCTACGTTTCAGAAAGTCAATTTAGCAAGCACTGCATCTAATTTAGATTTTGTCCCTAATTATCTTTGGGTCACATGAACATTTTCTTCTAAGTAATAATTATTTTGCCTCCTCCTGAAACCAAACTTCCTGAATGATTGTCTGAATAAATCTCTAAAGTCTACAGTTTGTCTCAGATTTACTGGTAGTTATAAAACCTCAAGGAATCCCATTTAAGCCCTTGGACTTGTTTGTGAAGGAGTCATAAATGCGGAAGGATGGGGGAGACCAGCTGGAGACAATGGGGCAAGCAGAGTTTCTCAGGAGACCAGAGTGCTGCGCCTCCCTGCCAAGCTTACCTTTTCTCCTGGCACACGTAACTGTTGGAAAATACAAATGACTGCGTTTAGGGTAACATAAAGAGCTGGAGCCTGTTGGGTTTGGCACCAGCGCGCGTACCTCCAAGTAAATACATATACGTCCTGGGATTAGGAATGACAGCTTTGCTGCTAAGCACACCTTCTGCCGCTCCATGATGTCAGGGGTTTGTCTCTCCCATTAAGAAATCCACAGAGAGTAGGGACTTCCTGCCGGCCAACTGATCTGGACAGAGTGGATTCTAATACTTGAGACAGAACATACATTGTGTTCAGTCCTTTATAGACGTTTTCCCGATGGAGGGAGCCAACTCTGAAGTGCTACTTGCTCCTCGGCTACCTCCCCCACCCCTCCCCAAGCTTCAGCTTTCCCAAACCAGAAGTGATTTCTGAACTCTTTGCCAGGGACCCTAAAAAGAGGCTAGTATATAATAGGTGTTCAGGAAATTCTTGGGAGAAAATATTATGAATATTAGATTACAACCTGTTTGCTAGACGGCCGGAAATGATCGAGACAGGTTTTGCCCTTGTGGCTTTTGATAATCTAAGAATTCTCAGACAGGAGGCATTTGGAGCTGAATCGAGTAGACTGGAGAGTTTTGCTTTAAAGGCTCTGGACTCTAAGGCTGTAGCCGATCGGTGATATACTAATAAATGTCAATAGCATACAGAGGGGGAGTCTGGCGTGGCAGCAGCAATTGTGGGTTGCTATGATCTGCCTTGGGCTACCATCTGCGAGATTAGCAGTTCTAAACCACCAGCTGCTGCTCAGGAGAAATAGAGGACTTTCTATAAAGAGTTAGTTTCTGAAGTTCACAGGAGCTGTTGTAGTGGATTACAAGTAGGACTGCTAACCACAAGATGAACAGTTCAAACCTGCCAGGCTCTCCTCCAGAGAATGAAGGCTTTCCGCTCCTGTGAAGACTTCAAACCTTGGAAGCCGACAGGTTCAGTTGAACTGTGTCCTACAAACTCCCTGTGAGTCAGAATTGACTCCATGACATGGAGCTGTATTTTTGGCTGCTGATGGAAAGGCAGCATGCTTTACAATTGCTAAAAAAATTAATTTGTTTTTTGTTACTTAAACTAAGCTGAACTTCTCATATTGATGACACAGAGGTTGATGGTGGCCACAATAATTAGATTCACTGAAAGTTCTATGAGACAGACATTATCAGTGTGAAATACACCCATTTTATTAAAGAACCAAGGCTATTAGCAACAGGCTAAAAGCCAGTGTATTGGAAATGTGGACCATAATTTGGGAGTGGGACATCTGAAAACATTTAACTCTACAAAGCAAACAAGCAAAAAAAAAATCTATTTTTGGTCTCATATTTCAAAAAACGCGGGACTGAGCTCCGGTGGCATAGTGGCTGTGTGCGGGACTGTGGCCCACTGGATTGGTGGTTCAAATCCAGCAGCAGCTCTCCAGGAGCAAGGCTAGACCTCCTACTCCCACCAGAGGGCAGTGATGCAAAAAAAAAACAAAAAGAAAAAGAAAAAACGCAATGAAGCCAACTTAGTGTTCATTATCAGCTCAAGACAGAATAATTGTACAGCTAATTTATAATTCATAAAAATTGAAAATGATTGTTTAAGGGCGAGGATGTGGCTCATTATCTAGCACAAAAACCCGAGCAGGCAATGAGTGTTGAGTCCTGATTAACTGGCCAGCTATCCACCAAACTCAAACCAACTACCCTCAATGTTGACTCCTCATGACTCTGTATGGCAGAGAAGAACTCCCCCAGTGAGTTTCTGAGACTTTACTTCTTTCTGAGAATAGAAAGCCCTGTCTTTTCCCCTGATGTGGCAGGTGGTTTTGAACTACTGACCTTGCGCTTGGCAGCCCAATTTATAACCACTCTGCCACCAGGGCTTCTACTAGTTAATTTATTTCATCCTCACCACTCTATGAGATATTTGTATGACATCAGTTTAGAGTTAATCCATGAAAATCTTTGGAACTGTGCCAAGAGCAGGTAAAGACTTTTTTTTTTAATCATGGGCTCTTACAACTCTTATAACAATCCATACATCCATTATGTCAAGCACATTTTTGTATATGTTGCCATCATCATTTTCAAAATGTTTTTGTTTCTACTTGGGCCCTTGGTATTGGCTCCTCATTTTTCCTCCCTCCCTCCTTTCCCCTCCCTCCCTCATGAGCCCTTGAAAACTTATAAATTATTATTATTTTCATATCTTACACTGTTCACTGTCTCCCTTCAACCACATTTCTGTTGTTCATCCCCCTTGGGGAGGCGGGTGATCATTGTGCTTGATTCTCCCTTTCTCCCCTCCCCTTCCCCCTACCCTCCTGGTATCATTACTCCCATGATTATTCCTGAGGGGGTTATCTGTCCTGGATTCCCTGTGTTGAGAGCTTTTATCGGTACCAGTGTATCTGCTCTGGTCTAGACAGATTTGTAAAGTAGGATTAGAATGATGGATAATGTGTGTGTGTAGTGGGGGGTGGGGGAGAGCATTAAAGAACTGGAGGAATGTTGTATTCCATCAGTGCTACACTGCACCCTGGCTGGCTTGTCCCTTCCTTGTGGCCCTTCTGGGAGGGGATGTCCAATTTTCCATGTATTACAGGTTCCTCATGAGCTTACGGAAATGTTTGGGAATACTCATTCTTCTCAAGGAAATCCTTGGTTTGTTATGATCCGCACAGTTGAATACCTTTGCATAGTCAATGTAACACAGGTAAACATCTTTCTGTTATTCTCCACTTTGAGCCAGGATTCACCTGACATTAGAAATTATATCCTTTGTTCCATTTTCTGTTCTGAATTTGGTAGCTCCTGGTCAATGTACTGCTGCAACCTTTGTTGGATGCTCTTGATCTAAGTTTTACTTGCAAGAGACAGCAATTATATGGTTCTATAGTTTGAATATTCTCTTAGGTCACCTTTTGTTGAAATGTGCACAAATGTAGAGCTCTTCTCGTCAGTTAGCCAAGTAGCCGTCTCCCAAACTTCCTGACATTGACAAGTGCTTCCCAGCGTATTGAAATATTTCAGTGGGTGTTCATTCCATCAAGACTGGCTTTTGACTAATGCTTTCAGTGTAGCTTCAACTTCTTCCTTCAGTATCACTGGTTCTTGTTCATATGCAACCTCTTGGAATGCCTGAATGCTGATTCATTCTTTTGGGTACAATGACTCTGTGTATTCTTCTTTTTTTTTTTTTTTTTAAAAAAAAATCATGTTATGGGACGGCTTTTAAAAGTCTTTTGACAATTCATCATTCAATTGTATTAAGCACACTTGTACATATGTTGCTATCAACATTTCAAAACATTTTTTTCTGCTTGAGCCCTTGGTATCGGCTCTTCTCTTTCCCCCTCCCTCCCCCACTCTCCCACCCTCGTGAATCCTTGAACAATTATATATTATTGTTATTTCTGTCTTAGACTGCCTGCTGTCTCGGTTCACCTACGTGTTTGTTTTCTGAACCCTGTCATCCCCATGTGCTACTTTCCATGTTCTTTGATGCTTCCTGCATCATTCAATATTTTGACCATGGATTTCTTGAATGTTGCAAGTGGAGGATTGAATATTTTCTTGAGCTCTTTCAGTTTAAGATGTGCTGAGCCTGTCCTTCCTTTTGTTTTCTAATTCTAGTTCTTTGTACATTTCATTACAATATTTTCATTTGTCTGAACTGTCCTTTGGAATTTTCTGTTCAGATCTTTTACTGTAGCTTCTTCTATTTGCCTTAGCTACTCTATGGTTAAGGGCAAATTTCTGAGCCTCTTCTGGGATCCACTTTGATCTTTTCTTTCCTTCTTTTTTTATTGCTAGTGAGGCTCACCTGTTATTGGGAAGGGTGGAGAGGGTGATGCTCATCCCCAGAGGCCCTTGGGCTCAAGGTGGACCTAGTTTCACATTGAGGATGGAGAGGGGTACAGGGAGGAGGTGAGGTGTGGCCCAGCGTTGGGTTTTTGGAGAACATTTGCATAGCTCATTAAAGCTCTGTCACAACTCCACCACCATCAAAGTCAGGGACCTTGGCGATCCTGTCCTGCAAGTGGGCGAAGCCCAGCTTGCCGTCTCTGTCCAGGTCGGCCTTCTTGGTGCCCCGCTCACGCACCAGCACCACTTTCTTCTCGGCCAACTCCGACAGGGTCAGCCGCGCCAGGATCCTCTCCAGATCGTCCTCACAGATGAAGTTGTCAGGGTTGGAGTCGTAGACCTTGAAGGCATAGTTTGCCTGGATCTCTCGGAGCGCTGACTCACAGAACCTGGAAAACACGGCCCCAAAGTTGAGGAAGGTGAGGTTGCTCTGCCCGTCCTCGGAGATGGCCGCCACCATCCTGTCCTGGATGGGTTCTCCCGGAGCTCCAGCTTCCGCATGATGAGGCTCCCGGGCACAAGGTCGGGGGCCAGCTCTCAGAGCCGCTCCCGGAGCTTCTTGTTGAACAAGCTGCAGTCCTGGTGGCTATCTAGTTGCTCTTCCATGAAGATGATCTGCTGGTTTCCCATGGGGGTTGCGCTGGCTCGCCCACCCAGGTACCACCTCCTATCCGTGGTGGCAGGGGCCCCACACACCTGACCCTGACCAGCTGAGTGGCTCACAGCATTGGAGGCCTCTTTCTTATCTTTTAAAGACTCATTAACAGCCTATTATATGCAGATGGCACAACCTGGCTTGTTAAAATCAAAGGGGACTGGAAGCACTTACTGTTTTTTTGTTTGTTTTTTGGGGCACCACAGCCCTCTGGTGGTAGTAGGAGGCCCAGCCTTGCTTCTGGAGAACTGTGGAAACACTTACTGATGAAGATCAAAGACCCTAGTCTTCAATATGGATTACAACTCCAGGTCAAGAAAGTAAAATCTTCACTACTGGACCAATCAATCAAATTGTGATCAATGGAGACAAATATCAAGGATTCCATTATAGTTGGAACCACAATCATGCATGCAAGCAGCAATCAAGAAATCGAACAACGTATTATCGGACAAATCTACTTCATGAACTTTTTTAAAGTGTGAAAGAGCACAGATGTCACTTTGAGAACCAACATGCACCTAACTCTCTCCCTCATATGTGTTATCAATCAAGTTTATGCGTGAAAAATCAGAGCGAAGGAGGAGGTCGACTGTCAAAGATTTGATGCGTTGGAACGAGGGTGTTAAAAAGAATATGGAAAGTACAGGGGACTTCCAGAAAACAAGCAAATGCTTCGTGAAGGAAATGCAGTCAGAATGACCGTGAGCGTCCTCTCGGTGGTTTGGGTCTGTTATTCATGCTCTCCTGGACCCCGCATCTCGCTGAAGCTTTCTGTGCTTTGTTTTCCTCTGTTGCAATCTTGCAATCAGTTAAAATTCATGATAAATTGACAACTTTACTGTTTGCCTTTAGAAGTTAGAAATTAAGTCACATCTAATGGAAAGGCAGCATTTGCTAACAGTATCTGCTCCTGGATTGTGGACACACACCCCAAACACAGAGAACAAGTTGGGCACCGGAGGGATCATCTCCAACTGATTGCTACAAAAGACTCCTTTCCCTTTAAACTATCCGTTGATTTGTTGCCCTGTGAGACAAGGTCCATCCTGTCTCCTCAGATACTCAAGCTCCAAACCCAAACCCAATCTTACTGCCATTGAATCGATTTTGACTCTTAACTATCCTACAGGGTCAAACGTCCCTTTGTAATTCTTGGAGAGACTTACAGAGGTCTCTTTGTAGGAAATCACATCTCCTCCCCTCTCCCCTTCGATACTCACTACCATCAAGTCCCGGTTGATTTATAGCAGCCCCCTGTGAGTTTCTGTTAATGTGAGTAGGAAAGCCAGTCTTTCTCCCTTGAAACTGCGGGTGGTTTTGAATTGCCAACCATGTGGGTCACGGTCCAACTAGTAACTACTACACCATCAAGACTCCATTTTTCCATACTAGTATCTGATAATATTCTCACTCTCCATTCCATCACAGTCTTTTGAATCGGATTACTCAAGATAGGGCACTCCAATCACCTGTACTGCCTGAACAATATTAGAATGGACCAACCCCTGCAAAAAAGGACACCATATTTGATTAAGGTTAGGGGCCATGACAAAAAGGAAGACCCTTAAGATGATGAATTGATAGAATAGTAGCAACATCAGGCACAAACACAACAGCAATTGTGAGGACATCAAAGGACACGGCAGTATTTCATTCTGTGTCGGAACTGAGTCTATTGCTTTGAATAACAACAAGGACTTGAATGCTATCATTCAATATGTACTCAATATGATACTGTTAGGTCGCTAGCATAGGGATTGGGCATCCCTGCACATGCACATGCTCAGAGGTTCTGGCTTCTGGCCAGAAAGGGGCAGTACATCTAGAGTGGCCCATCTGGGCCAGGTGAATTCAATTCGGCCAATTGGGTCGACCAGGATCTTCGAACATGCCTCCCAGTGGAGAACCTGAAAAGTCGGAATCCTGAGGCTTGCGGGCCTTCTGCTTCTCAAGTTGCTCATCAAGCTGCTCCTCCGAGGTAGTCCAGCCATCTTCTCTGACCTCAGGACTCCACATGCGGGTGTGAAGGGCCCTGAGGTGCCTGTGTAGATCTGAAGCTTCTTTTACCTTTCATAAAACTCACTTAGATCACAAACCAAGGTCGGAGTGAATTCTTTCTCAGGTGGAGTCAAGGACCTCAGTCTATCTCTCCCCCAAGAGAGATCTAACAATACCCTGTTGTAGTTGGGTTTTCTATCAACTTGGCTGAGTCAAGATTCTCCCTGAGGGTCTTAACACAGAGGGATCTTCCATGAAATAGCCAGGCGTTGTGGGAAGAAGAGGGTGCAGCACCATGCTTACCTTCTTCTCGGTGTATTAGAGATTCAGTGCTTACATTCTGAGCTCTGGGTTTGCGTAAGGCTGTGGTTTACAGTGGACACCCCATAGACCCATCCAGCCTCTGTCCTCAGGCAGAATGTACTGACTGCCACTCCCTTGGCCAGCCCAGGGAGAGGCACTTGCAACATTTAGAATTAGTCTCAGTGTGTCATGCCCTGGATAGGACTTGGAGTCCCGGGATGGGGTGGTCATGAGTCATACCTCATTGCAGGTAGTCAGAAGGCTCTGGACCAATCCTGTGAATGTTTCTCATTCCAGTTGAGTCTGTATCCCAGCCATTGTCTCTTTCCCACTTCTACAGCCCTACCTGGGACTGAGATAAACTCATCTTTCCGCAGACTGCTTTTGGACAGTTTTCTTCCTTTTCCTTGTGCTATTTAAATCGCTAAAAAACTGCAGGAAGTATCTGAATGGCTAAAGAGTGCCTTTGGGCTGCAGACCCCAAGGAAAGTAGTTCAAACTCACCAGTTGCTCCTCCGGAGACTCTGTGCTTCTTTGTCCCACAGTGTCACTATGAGCTGGAATCCACTCACTTGCGGTTGGTTTGGTTTGCCTTGCTTTTTATTTGAGTAGCCATCTGGTGTGAATAGTTTAGCTGCTATGTGGCCTCATGCTGATGAACTCCTTCACTCAGAAATTTAATTCTTGCCTTTGCTTTGTCATAGTCTGCTTAAGACTTATTGAAGGAGGTCTCTAAAATGTACTTGAATTCGGGGGTCTTTTTCTCTTAGAACACTGGGAAATCTGCCACTGGATGCTATAGAAAGCTGTATGCATTTATTAACTCATTCATTCTTCACAATAACTACAGAAAGGTAAAATCATTATTATTACCCCATTGTTGATACTGAAGCAGACTCAGAGGATCTAAGACTAAGCCCAGAGGTCCTGGCAAATACCTGGCTTAGATTTGCAAAAGTGTGTGTGGCGTCAAAAGTGGTGTACTCATTTCATGTCATCAATTTGCAAAACATAAAGCACAGACTCGCTCTCCAGACATTTGTGAATGTCCTGTGCTGCATAAGGACAGATCTTACTCAGAACTGTGCCTTCAATAAGACTGTGTCTGGTCTGAGGTGGTTTTGTTTGTTTGTTTACAGTTTTATTGACACATCCAGATATCATATAATTCAATTGTTCAATCATATCAAAAAGAATTGTACAATCATTGCCACATCAAATTTAGAACATTTTCTCCCCCCATGATTAAATCACCTTTTAAAATGAATGGTGGGGATTTTTTTGTTTTGTTTTTTGGGTGTCACTGCCCTCTGGTGGTGGGAGTAGGAGGCCCAGCCTTTGCTCCTGTGGAGCCGCTGCTGGAATTGAACCTCCATCCCAGGGGGCTGCAATCTTGTGCACAACCACTATACCACCGGGACTCAGCCCTTAAAATGAATTTTGTAATCACATTCAATTCTCATGCTCCTCCTCCCGCCTTCTTGCTTAATCCCCAATTTCCCTCTCCCTCCTCATTCCCCACTTATAAACCCGTGCATCAGTTATTATCCCTATGCACCCACTCCTTCTGGGTCGCACCTTGTTTGATCTCGCACAAAGGCTATTATTGGATACACAGAATTTCCTGGAATTCTTACATTTTAAGGTGTCACAATTCAACATTGTTATCAAGATGTTTTAATGACCAAAGTTGTAAGAACAGATCTCCAACTTGGGTGTGCTCCAAGGAAGGTTTCCTGCAGGACAGACTTTCTGATTTTCAGAGCTCATGACTTCCTGGAGTCAGGAAGTTTGAACTACTGAAATTACTGCCCTGAGAAGATCTTTACACTTGAAATCAGATATACCCCCTGAAGACTTTTAAAAATCAAATGATGGTCTAGCTTAACTAGTAATATATATATATCTGGGGCTGAGTCCCAGAGACATAAGTGGTTGAGTGTGGGACCTACGGGCTTGGCAGTTCAAATCCAGCGGCGGCTCTCAGGAGCGGCACTGGGTAGCTCCCACAACCACCAGAGGGCAGTGATACCCCCCCCAATACCCGCCCCCCCCCAAATAATCATTCTTGAGCATGATGTTCTTTACTATCTACATGGGAACAAATTGAAAATAGCAACTTAAAAGATGATGGGAGCAGCAAGTATTATCTTTCTCGGGTGGAGGGGCTGGTGAGTCCACAAGTACCTGGCCACACCACCACACTGCCAACCTTTAAACCAGAGCTTGAATTCTAAGCCATTGGTTTCGGTGCATTCATTTGGGTCGGCAGAGTCAGTTACACATTGAACTGCTAACCACAAGGTCAGTGGTTTGACCACACCAGCCTTCCCAAGAAAGAAAGATGAGGCTTTCTGCCCCAGTAAAGATTTACAGCCTTGAAATCCACAGGGGCAGATCTAATTTATTCTATAGGGTAGGGAATTAATAGGATGGGGATGAGTTTTTCTTTGTTTACTTGTGTTTTGGTTAACTCCATTTTAAGTCTTGACAGAAATTCACCTTCCTCAGAGATTTTTTTTAATAGTCATTCAAAAACATGGAAAAAAGCTTTGCCCTCAGACAAGATATGCTTGCCAGCCCAGGGAGGGGTAGTCTCACATTGGGGACTTGCCTGGCTGCACACGGAATGGAAATTGGGCACCTAAGTGCCACTATCAGCAGGCACAGCACACCCAAGGCGATCAGAGGTCTCCAGAACCAACCCTGTGGGCTTTTTAAGCTACAATATAGTACCTGTACCAATCATGGTCCTTTCCCCCTCTTCTGTAGTCCCACTAGCAACTAAGAATCATCTGCCATTCATGATTCTGTGACTAATTTCCTTTGTTTTCTGAATCCATTGAACATCATTATGACCTCATACTGATGGTCTTCCCCATCCAGATGACTTGTCTTTTTTTTTTTGTCCTGTTTAAGACATAATAGATGAGTTTATATAAAATATATTTATTCCTGAGTAGACACTACAAATATGTTTCTACCCAACCCTTGGTGAACCATATTATGGACTAAGCACCAGGATTACTTTAGATGGTCGCCTTACAGGCAACATAACATCTCCCAAGGGCCACACTGAAAGGCTCAATGTAGAAGTCCAATTGAATGAACTGAGCCCTACCTCAAAAGTAAGAATTAAGCTGTACCCTGGTGGTGTAGTGGTTATGTGTGGGACTGCGGCTCACAGGGTTGATGGTTCAAATCCAGCAGCAGCTCTCCAGGAGCAAGGCTGGCCTTCCTACTCCTACCAGGGCAGTGGTGCACAAAAAAAAGTAAGAATTAGACTGTACCCTTGGACTAAGAATTAAAACACTCTGATGGGAGAAGAAGTCAAGGATGGGCACTCCAAGACTGTGGAAATGGTGGTCATTGGATCTTGGATGGGACCCCTGATTTAGTGGGTGTCCAATGAAAAGGGACCCAGAACCACCATACATTTAATACCTCAATGCTCCCCTTGCATTAATATGACAGGTTTAATCTGTTAGGCAAGGATCTGCACTTGTAAGAGTTGATCAAGGAAATTCAGGGAAAAACCCATGTTCAGGGTAAATAGACCTCAATTAATTAAGAAATTAACCTGTACAAAGCAACAACTCATGGAGCTTGCAGTTGGACAATACTTGCATAAAATCCTCATTAATAAGGTCATAAGTTCTATGTCATTTGAAAACCTACTGACGTAATCAGTGCAATTACCTTGTGGTTTCCTTTTATGTTTATTTAATTTTTGTTTGTTGTCCTTCCTTTTGTTTGTTTGGTTTTGCTTCATTGGTGGTGGTGGTGTTGTCCTTGTGGGGTTTTGTTTTTGCCATAAGACGATGGCTAAAGTAAACCAAAATCTTTCATAACTTGTGGACAAGCAGTTAGATTCTGTGCTCCTACTTATCTCTAGTCCCAATCCAAGAACAATTATACTCACCTTCGTGAAATGATCACTGAGAATACGGGAGCTACAGCAAAGCGTGGTGAAGAAAGCAGATGATTCCCAGCTATCAATTGGAATTTTGAAATCTGGGATTTTAAAGACTTTTATTCAAATAAGCAGCCATCTAAGTGAGACATCAATTAGGTCCACACAGAAGAAGCACACTAGCTCATCTGAATCAGAGATGACAATAAGAATATGCAAACATGAAGAAGGGAAATGTATCAAAGTTTAAATTGTGAACACCTAATTTTCAGAAGGCTGTGGAGGACGGTGGGAGCCCAAAATCCATCTTCAGAGTATCTAGTCAGATTAAACCTTTGACAGATCCCCTCTAGCCACAGACAAGATGTTCAAACAGCTTTGCTGTCTTCAGATTTTTGTAAACTTTATTATGATAGATAAAGTCATGATTTTGGTCAGTTAACCTCCCTCTTGAGTCAATCTAAATTTGCTCAAGGGTCAAGTTTTTCTCACTTGTTCCACAACAGAAATTTCTTCTCTGACTTTTTAAATATGGATGGTGGTTTTCTTTTCCTTACTCTTTATTTCTATTTTTATCTTTGGGGGGGGGCATCACTGCCCTCAGGTGGTGGGAGTAGGAGGCCCAGGCTTTGCTCCGTGGAGCTGGAATCAAACCTCCATCCCAGTGGGCCGCAGTCCCGCGCACAACCACTATGCCACCGGGACTCAGCCTCATAAATATACCTTTATGTATTATTTTCTTCTTGTCATTTTGTTTTGTTTTTATATTTTATTGTTTTTGTTGGGTTTTCCAGTTTGTAAAGCACGGAAGGAGTAGATGCATAGAGATAATAATGGATGTAATGGTTTGCCAGGAATTTGGGGCGGTGCTGAGGGGACCTGGAGAACAAATAATGAATGTGATTATGATGATGCATAAACAACCCATTTTGAAAGCAATTTAACCAGAGAAATGTATGATGTGTGAATATCTATTAAAAAAACTACTAAAAAGAAGAAAAAAGAAAGGAAAAGAAATCAAACTTGCTCAATAGGTACAATCAGTGAAGGAGAAATAATTGTTTCTTAAGGAGCATTGTGTTTGTGTTAAGGGTGGTGAAATAATTTGGAAAATGATATTAATAATGGTTATACAACATGAGGAATATAATCATTAACACTGAATTCTACATGTAGAAGCTATGGAATTGGGGAATGGTTTAATCTGTAAAGTTTTGCCACATTCTACTAAGAAAATTAAGAAGAAAATGTGCAACACAAGAATGGTGGTTTTTGGTTGGTGGCGGGGGAGGCATTCTAGTCGATCTTCAGAAGTAACTTTTGTTTTTGTTTTTTTGTGTGTGGCATCACTGCCCTGGTGGGAGAAGCAACTTTTAAAGTCATGTTTTTAGTGAATGGATTGCAATTTACTATAGATGGGTAGTTTGTCTGTTCACATCTACCCAGACCTGCCTCAATGGACACATCTACTTCTGAAAGATAACAGCCCAGAAGACCCTGTGTGGTGCTGCTCGGCTCTGACATACATGGGCCTGATGAATCAGAATCACTCAACAGAGACTATTTGTTGTTATTAACAGTATCTTGATCAGCTATGTCTTATAATTTGCCAACTTAATAGAAAAAATAGACTCTTTACTGATAGAAATGGTGACCTACTGTCCACCATGACAAATGTTAAAAATGAGTCCCAAAACCCAATTTAAAGTCAAGATATGTGAGGCTGAGCCCCAGTGGTGCGTGAAAGTGTGGCCATTTAAGCCTACCCAGAGTGCCTCAGAGGAAAGGTCTGGCAATCTGCTTTCTAAAGATCGGCACCATGGAAGACTTGTGGAGGGGAAGTTCTACTTGGCCACACATGGAGTTTCTGTAAATTGCAGTTGATCCTGAGCCAAATGCATCTTCTACAACTTTTCTTTCTTTGAAACAGCAGAGGATCCTTCGCCTGCAACGATGGTTCTTCTCCTTCCTTTACCACTCTCAGCCAGTGATCAAATCCTACAAAGATTCACATATTGGGGCTCACTAAATGCCCACTGGATGAATGAGTGATTGAATAATGAAGATGTGAGTAAAGCAGCAAGGTGCTGTCGAAGGTGTGGTTGGTGTAAAGACAACATATCAGTAAGTTAAAACGAGGTGGTGCTGCAGTAACAAGCCCACATTTTAGGTACTTAACAATAACTAATGTCTTGCTGGTGTAACAAATCCTCTGCTCCATGTCACCTTCATTCTTGAATTCAAGCTAAAGGAGAAACTTTTTCTGGGATACTGTGGGACTTAAGGAAAGGAAAATGGTCTCTGATCAATAGAGGCACAAATCACTTTCATTGGCTAAAGTAAGTCACATGGCAAGCTTTGTGGAGGAAGAGCAGATATTCTTTTTTTTTTTGGCATCACTGCTCTCCAGTGGTGGGAGTAGGAGGCCCAGCCCCACTGCTGGAATTGAACCTCCATCCCAGTGGGCCGCAGTCCCACGCACAACCACTACGCCACCCGGGGCTCAGCCCGAGCAGATATTTTTAATGTACTTCAGAGAGCAATGTGAAATGGTGGTGTGAAATAGAAAAACTATCCTACTCTCACCACCAGAAAGCAGTGATGCCCAAAAAACAAAGCAAAAAAAGAGAAAAAAAAGAAGGAAAAAAAAAAGAAATAGAAAAACTGGGGCTGAGCCCTAGTAGTGCAGTGGCTGTGTGTGGGACTGCGGCCCACAGGGTTGGCGGTTCATATCCAGCCGCAGCTCTCCAGGAGCAAGGTTGGGCCTCCTACTCCCACCAGGGGGGAGTGATGCCCACACACACACACAAAAGAAATAGAAAAACTATACTTTGTCTATTGAAATGTCACTCCATACTTATCGCCTTTTGTTAAATCTTCCCAAGTATCTTTGTATGAATATGTGGACTGTAGAAAATGTACAATCCTAATGGGTTTGTACACTGATCATTCTGTTAAAATACAAATATTTTGGGAGGCTTCCTTCTTGTGCTCTCAGAGCTCCTGGTCCATCCATATGAAATCTTACATGTCTAATGGTCTAAGTCATAGAATCATTCAATTTGAAGTTCAAGTGGAAAATATTGCCTATTGGTCATCACTTCTTCAGGTACAGAATAGTTTTGCCTTTATTTTCCGAGATCCAGTATACCCCTTCACCACTATGCATATGTAAGCCTCCTCTGGTTTCACATGGGGTGCATTGGCTGAGAACTTATTAGCGTCTACATATGGAAGGCAATCATTCTACCAGAACCAATGGTTCCAGAGAGCCGCTGAACCAAGCCACTGAGCAAAGCCGCTGAGCCATTTCCACCTCATGGCAGCAGCACGTGTTGCAGAACAGAACTGCCCCAGAAGATTTTCATGACTGTTTTTCTTCACTGGGGCCTCTGCATTTGTTAAAATCGCCAACCTTCAGGTTAGTAGCCTAGTGGCAAACTGTGCCACTCGAGGATGAAGCAACCATTTAGTAATTCCCATTTCAGCATCCCCCAAGCTTTGTGAAGCATCCTCCAAAAAGGTCATCTATGTCAAAATCAGTTAAATAGGTCTCATTTCTTGAAGATATCTCGGTTTGATCAGTCCTATGACAATGTTCACTTTTTTTTTTTTTTTTTTTGCTGGTGACATCCCGTACATGGACTTTGCAATGGTATATCTGTCATGAAAGCCACTGTGAAATTTTCAGGAATTTTGAAAGATGGTTAATGTCAAACTTCCAATTTGAAATGGGCTGTCCATGTATCTTTGGGACCTGTCGGCTGTGACAGTCTCCCTTCCTAGCCATGGAAGAGTATGTCCTTGTTTATTGGCAAAACTGTCACCATTTAATTGGTATCAGATTCTGACTGGCACAAGTAACATTCTTTAAAAAAATTTTTAAAAATAAGTTTAAATTAAAAAAAAATAACAAATGGGCCATGGTCAGAATAATTGTGCAACAAAATCAGCAAATACTAAATCAGGCTTTTTCCTCCCTGCCCCCACCCCTGATCCATACCAGCTTATCATTGCTCCTCAAACCTTTCCGACCTTGCTGAAGGTTGAATTTTACACACACACACACACACACACACAAATCCTAGCCCCCATACCTACAAATGGAATAGGTACAATTGAGTGGCACAAATATTAAGTGCTGAACCAGGAACTAAAAGGATGTTGGTTTGAACCCACCCTAAGACATCTCAGAAGAAAAGGCTGGAACGAGGCTTCTGAAAACCCCACAAAGTTCAGTTCTACGTTGACACACACCGGCCCCTTGCATGAGCCATAATTAACATGTTGGCAATTGTTTTGGGTTCCTGAAAATCTACCACTTAGAAATATGGGTTTTTCTTCCTTGATGTTAATGAGGCCATTACAAGGTACATCCTAATTACTTACTGGTAATGAAAAAGTGTAGCATAAACACAGAGACAGACTTGGGTGAGGGGGAGGGGTGGTGGGGAGACAGAGGACAAAGGCAGTTGCATCTACAAGTCCCCAAACACTAAGGACGTTGGTAACCCCCAGAAGCTGAAATAAGCAAAGAGGGATGAAGATTCTGTTTGGTTTTATCCCTGCTCTGAGACTCAGGCTAGTGGAGCAGACATCTGGGAGACATTTAAAATACAAGTCAGAGGATGCACCAGTGCTTGCATAGTCTGCCCCCAAATGATGAATATCAGTTTTACTCATCGATCGATTCTAAATGAAGTCCCATGGCCACCCCTGACTTCACTTGGGTGGAGAAGTGCAATCTTACCATGTCCTCAGACAGAAGCCAGAAGCAGCCAATGTGATTATCACCTGAGCAAAATGCTTAACAATAAAATGAATGTTAATGAACACATTCTAAATAAAAAGCAGAGACATTAGGAAATGTGGAGTCATATGAATGAATTTGGCTCACACCAGTTCATAAGTCAAAATAATTTCTTGTAATACATAAAGGTGCAAGACAGTAGCCCTGGGTTTCTAGGTTCCTACACTGGACTGTATTTTTTAATGTGTGGCAGATCTGCTACGTGAAACAGAAAAAGAGTGATTGCTGACTTAGCCTTGTCAGGTTTCCGACCTGCCCTTCTTGCTTTAAATAGTGACCACCTGACCCTCCTTAACTGAAGATGAAGATCCAATCTGAGGGTGTTTGTATTAAAGACGAGCCCACTCTATCCTTAGAGAGCACGTTCTTCCATTCTTCAGGTCTGTTTCCTTGACATTTATGTCAAAGAAGAAGGCATTTCCTTGTCTCAGAGGATGAATGGACTCCAGGATTTCCCAAAATGACAACTGTAAATGTGGATTACTGTAAAGACTCAGGAGTTCAATGTTGAGATGAGGATTGACCTGTGCTGTGAATGCATGACTGTGAAGAGGAGCCCACACACTTTAATTTGATATCAAAATGGATGAATTTTCAGGAAGAATATATGATTTCAGTCCAAATCAATGAACTCATTGTGACAATAATAAAATAAAATAAAATGAATGTTTCTGTTTTCAGCAATGTTATAGAATCAGATCATCAAATGAGTGGTGATGATTTACTTACAAGTAAACTTTTATTCACATAGTAAATAAACAGCCATGAGTGTCTGTATGTCTTTGAAGATTAATTCTCTATATACTCTCAGAAAGTGCATAGTCCTAGGAAGTTACTATAAAGGATGCATAGCTCAGTTTCTTTGTGATTATAAGATAGGAACCATATTATTGCTTTAACATAATAATTACCTAATTATCAGATCATCCAGGATAGCACACATACACACACAGCTGACCAGAATCTGTGGGATACAAAAGTCTTTTTCCCAGGTTGTCTCCCCCAAATAGATGCCAAACCTAAGACACTGCTTCCTACATGTGGTAAATGACTGTACACTTGGAGGTCAATGCAAGCTGTTTCAGGTCATTCTCCTGAGTGTTATCGTTCTTCTATAGCAGTTTATATAGTCTGTCCCGCCCTAAGTAGGACCACTCCCTTCTGATAAGGTTAGTAGATTGTTTCCTTGAAGGAGACCCCAGGGACAAGGTCAAGCCCACTCAAGTATGACCAAGGTTAGGCTACCATCTTGAGTGTAGGGTCTTGTCACATGTGTACCTCTGATCCTCCCCCTTCCTATGACATGTACCCACTAGCTCATCCCCTTCCCGTGATGCATATGCCTATTGTACAGCCTCTTCCTATGACGTATGTGGTTACCTGTAATTACATCCCTAAGTTTATATATAGGCCTTGGTCAAAAGTAAAAGGCAGATACTCTTCTCCCTCCCCCTCCTGTTCTCTGGGCAGACCTGGCTGCTGACATCATGGCTGTCCCAGAGGTGAGCAAGCTTACCATAAAATGTACCTGACTCCTTTATTTTACCTATCTCTTATCTTCTGTGACTTTACTATGATCTTTATATATTATAACTGTACAATTGAAAAATTATTGATAAAGATGAAGAATTATTGATGAAGATCAAAGACTACAAAAAACCTTCAATATGGATGAAAACTTGATGAAAACAAAAATCTTTACTGGACTCATAGATGACATCATAATAAACTTAGAAAAGATTGAAGTAGTTAAGGATTTAATTTCACTTCAAACTACAATCAATGGTTATGGAAGCAACAGTTAA
>PVJH01019685.1:0-42240 GCA_004026705.1 Nesogale talazaci
CCCCTGCCCCCCCCCCCGCCCCGTGTGTTGTCCTGTTATTCTCGGTCTGCAGCAGGCTATTGTGCAGACTGCAACCATGCATAAAGGCAGCCAGTCAAGAGGACAATTAGGGACAGAAACCCAAGCCACACGTCCTGTAAGGCAGTTCAATCTACCTGGAGAAAGGGGGTTCTTTCACCAATTCACACAAAAGTGCCTTGTGGACGAGCAGTGGTCTTGGCTATTTCCACGAGTTTTAAGGGGAAGCAGACCTGGTAACTATGTGTACCTAATCTATTATCTAGAATTAGAACTCAAACATTTCATCTTATTATAATATCCCAATGGATGTACTATTATGGATTATTTTCCATGAGGGAACTCCTTTCGACCCTCCCTTAGCAAGTTGATTGAAATGATTGAACTTCTTAAGGATCAAATTTCTAGTTTAAGAAGCCTGCTTCGCTTCAGCCTTCCTCCCTCCAGGATGCCGCTCTCCTGTCTCTCTCTCCACGTGGACCATCTAGCAGGACGGAGGTAAAGGAGATAATGGCGTTCTCCCCAGACAGCAAGGCCCAGAGGAGAAGAGAGAAGCTGATGCTGTAATCCAGTCCTGCCATCACTGAAGAAATCCTGACCTTCAAGATCTCCCAGAATCCAGAGAAGGACAATTGCTGCCTAATGAGATGCTTCTTCCATCGCTGATACTGTCCAAAGGACATTCTGGAACTCTATCACAATGGAACATTTTATGCAAGAACGATTGGGCTATTTCTACAAGCTATACTTTCCAGAAAGATCAAGAATTTGGACTTATTAATTAATGTTAAAGTGTGATTGGAATGTAATTGATTTCTATGTAACCCTATATCTGTATAATGTGACAATGTCTAATTGTGATTTGCTAAAGGAACATTTATAAGGGCCTAAGGGAGACATTTTCTTAGATATTGATCATATTGCATGACTGGGATTTGATTAGAAAAATATTTGGAAGGAATAAAGGAAAATACTTAAGTAGGTGTCATTAAGATAAATAAGATTACATTCTATACATTTAAAAACAAACTCAAGGCTTCCCCTGATGCTGATATTATCAAGCAATTGGTGAATGACATAAGAGGATTAGATCCATGTGCCTGGATTCAAAGTATTTCTCATAGCCTGGGTTCCAGCCTTATAGTGCTGTTCGTGATCATAATTCTTGTCCTGGCTTTAGCATATTACTTCTATAGGAAGCTGAAGAACATGAAGAGAGACCATGTTGCCTCTTTTACACTTTTAAATCTTAAACATAATTTAGAAAAGGAAAATGCAGGAAATTAACTCTAAGGGAAATAAAACTGGGGCATATTCCCTGACTTAGAAGGGAATGCAGAAGACTTGCATTCTAGGCTGGAAGGCCGCTGCTCTGGTAGTTGGAGATGGACGTCCAGGTATGTTTTCCTATGGTGAGTTATATCTTCCACGTTTTTCCCACTATTGTGGCTCTGCCTTTAAGTAAGCAGGTAATTGACTTTATCAACAAATCAAAGTAGACATTAATAATTGGCTTTATATTGTCTTCCGGCTGCGGGATCCTATCTCGCTCATATTCTTCACCAATAGCCAACGGCATGAAAGGACTTTACAACCCATGCCTAGATTCAAAAATGTTTACCATAAGCCTGAAGCTTGGGCTTTATTAATTGGCTATTGAATTTGCCTTGACAACTTTTAACGTATAGAAGATGATCACTTTTATATGTAAAGGGAGGTATTGTGGGGTGAAGACAGACAGAACTTCTCCACAATTATTATGCTCCAAAGATTAACCAGACTATTTCCCAGCATTTGTTATGGAAGTCCCAGTTACTTAAGGTCTTTGTGTTGTCTAACTTTGAGCCAACTCCTCTGTTGTCAGGATGGTGGCTTGCTTCCCTCAAAGCCTGTGGGTGGGATTCAAGAGCCATTGTCAATAGGCCCTAGCCTGATAGAAATGTTTATCACAGGTTAAGGTCTAGCCCCCTTATGTAGTCACGTAGACATCCCTAAGACCACTCCCCTTATCACCATATAGCCCTTAAGACAGCCCTCTCCTGTGACTTATGTTCTTGCCTGTAGTTAGGGGCCTGACTTGGCCCAGAGGGTATATAGGAATGGGGTATAGGGTAGAGGAGAAGCCTGCTTCACTCCAGACCGCCTCCCTCCATACTGCCGCTCCCCTGTTTCTCTCTCCACGTGGACCATCTAGAGGGGCAGAGGTAAACATGAACCATGAAATGTAACTCCTATTGTTCTTCTCTCTTGCTTTCTTATAATCTCTATATCGGTGTTATAATAAATAATAATTATCACTACAAAAAATTTCTAGTTTGGGCTGAGCCCCGGTGGCATAGTGGTTGTGCGCGGGACTGCGGCCCACTGGGATGGAGGTTCAATTCCAGCAGTGGGGCTGGGCCTCCTACTCCCACCACCGGAGAGCAGTGATGTTCAAAAAAACAAAAACAAAAAAACCAAAAAATTTCTAGTTTAAAGGTATGTAGTTCCTGTAGTTTTGCCTCTTGTTTGTTTAAAATGTTTTCATCGGTGTTTTTCAACTTTACATCATGATCTTCAAATATGGCTTTTGTATTTTGAAACATAAGATTGATAATAACTTTAACTGGACTCCAGGGCATCAACTGGCAGCAGCTAAATTAGTGAAACAACACATATTTATTGAGTTAGTATTATGTTTTTAAAAATCACACTTGTAAACAGGAAGAATGACAAAATGTCCATCACCTGTACCAATTCCTTGGTATGTAGTAGTTCCTTCAACAAATATTTGTCAATGAATCAGTGAATGAGTAATTATGTCTATATGTGGGACTTTTAGACTATGGATAATACTATAGACTTAATATGTTCTTACATCCTACCCTGATGAAAATTATCTGGTATAAAGACTGTGATTTAATGTCATACTACTTCTCAGAGAAAGCCAAGGGTTATAGAAAACTCAATTGTTTAACTTAGTCTCAAGTATTTGTAGTGTTCTTTTAAATGGTGATGAATTTTCCCAGCAATTCTCTACCATCTATCTATATCTATCTATCTATCTATCTATCTATCTATCTATCTATCTATCTATCTATCTCTCTATCTAGCAAGTTATCCATTTAGGAAAGAAATATTTACTTTTGAACTCTTCATTTTCAAGATCAGTCAAAAGTGTTTCTATATAAAAATCAATAATCAGAGGTTCCCCAACCTGACTACATATCAACCATTTCAAGTTTTGAATCTTGTTTGCCTGTTTTTAATTTCAAGAAAGAAGTATTCCTGAGTGATTGAGAACTACTCGGTTGATGGCAAACATTTGCCCCATATGCTTCAAACATGCTATCAAGAAAGGCCAGTCTCTGGAAAAGAACACCGGGCTTGGCCAAGTAGTGTGTTAGTGTAGCAGAGGAACACCCTCGGTCAGAGGCTGCACAGTGGCTGCAGCAATGGACTTACATGCATCTAAAACCGTGAGGATGACGCCGCCCGGGGAAGTTCTACGGTGGGTGAGACACAGAATCACAATGAGTCTGAACCTCCTCAAGAGGGCCTAACAACCACTTGGCCCATACACCCCAAATTTAGTAAGGGTACTAGGCTCTATCTTAAGTTTAGTTTGTAATTACACAAATTAGCATTTAAACATACTTCACGAAAAGAAAACCAGAAATATTTCAACCAAGGCCATCATTTCTTACAAAATCGAGGTTCCCTTTCTCCTTGATGCGACTATTTCTTGTTCATATTACTATCTGAAGACATTGCTATACTAGGAAGAAGGGAAAGAGCCAATGGAAAAAATAATTGTCAAAATACAAGGCCAGATATTTAAATCTTGCTTTTGATGGTGTAAATTATAGGGTGGAAGTCCTAGGGAAAGAAGAGTTGCCTTTTCAAATTTTTGAGGGGCATCATTTTAAGAAGATATGGCAAAGGAATTCTCAGGAAGAAAAAAATAACGTTTAATTACTAATTATTCTCAGTAGGATGTGCGAGTAATGGAAAATAGTAAGCGCATTCAGTACATGAGAAAATTGTTGCTGTTCAGTAAACATTGAATAATTTATTGACTTGGCAAGACTCCTTTGAATTTTAAAAGATAGCAACTCTTCAGGATCTTTGATCAGATTTACTATTTTGTACATTATTTTTAATGTTCTTGAGCCCTCTTTACATGACTCCCCTGAATTCTAGGCCATTCATAGGATGATTGAGATAGCAGCAGGATGAATCAAGGTCAGCAATGGGTTAAATGCAGTGGTGTCAGATTGCTTAAATGTACTATTTCTTGGGTTATATGAATATAAGCAATACAACAGCTTTGCAAAATCTTTCTACAGTGATAATTAGTGTCTTACAACACTATTTCCTACATCATTCATAACTGAAGGAAAGCCTTGAAATTTTTCTTTTCCTTTCATTGCTGCCTCCAAAAAGTTGCTAGTATAGGCTACCAGATCCGAATGACCACAATATTGTAGCTAAAACATCAGACATCTAACAAAATCAGAGACCATGAAAGCACCAGCAGTAACAAAAACATGTATGTGCTTGTAGTGTGTGCAGAGGAAACTTTGTGACCTGGAACATCACTGTAAAAACAAAACAAAACAAACAAAACCTCCCCCAAACCAAAACAAACAAACTCACTACCCGGCAAACCCATTCTGATTCATGGTTTGAGATTAGAATGACCCTGTGGGTTGTTCTGTGGAGCAGCCAGTGTGGTCAAAGTGCTGATCTTGTGGTTTGCAGCCCACTCGGAACCCACCAGGTCACAGGGCTCATTGAGGCACCACTGTGTCCAGGTAACGATGATCGCCTGATGACAGCACGTCAGAAGATTCAAAAGGCAAATTAGCAGAGCTGTGCCACTTTGTAGATGTGTTGATGCGTGTAAACTGGTCTCACAAGAAATATGTTCTTTGTTATTATAACTGGCTACAGGAATATTTTTATAAAAATTAACCAATTGCTGTTGAAACATTCCAGGAAAATGTGATAGGCAGTCATTTTGGTGTCACCTCATCTAACCATGTCTCCCTTGCAGCCCACCCCTTACCTCCACTTCCCATTGTAAAGCCACTGGTTAAGTGAGCTTAGTCTCTCATTAAGCTTAGTCTCTTTGCCTGCATTATTATTATTAATTATTAACGCTCTTGACTGCTAACGGAGAAGTTGACGGTTCAAGTCCACCAGAGGTGCCTTGGATGGGAGACCTTGACATCTGTCAAAACACCTATTGAAATCCCCACGGAACACAGGGCCACTCTGACACACCAGGGCCCCACCCCACAATGAGTTTGAATCCATTTGACAAGTGATATCTCAGAGTTCTCTAGAGAAGGTACACAAGTTAAAAGCACAATAAAATAGTAGAATGTGATGTAATAGTTGCTATGAAAATAGCATTCCATGATGCCAATAGAAGCATAGATGTACATAGAAAAGGAAGAAATCAAATCCAGGTTAAAGAGGGGGGTGGAAAAGGGAAGGTATCCCAAAGAAGTAATATCTGAACTGAATCTTGAAGGATAAGTAGAATGTCAAACCAAACTCACTACTATTGAAGGACAATGCTGACTCATTTGGACCCCCTGTGGATTTTTTAGACTAAATGTTTAGGAGAGTAGAACTCCCAGTCTTTCTCCCAAGGAGCTGCTGGAGGTTTTGAACTGATGACCATTCAAATCACAGCTCCACAAATAGAGTAGAATATAGCTACACAAAGATATCTAGGAGGTAGAATCCATTACTGCTTTGTTTATTTTTATAGCTTTAACTGTCTGCTTTTGTTGTGACTCTGAGCCGATTCTCTTGAGACACATTGAGTTTTACACATTTGTGGGAGAGAGCCAAGAGAAGATGCTCACAGTCAATTGGATATTGACTTCTGTACCTTTGGAAGCGTCTAGGGATGGAAATCTAATGTTGGAGTGATCGTTGTCTAACCAACATTGGAAGCCATGGATGAAGTTGGGGAGGGTAAGAAAATGAAAAAGTGGAAGAGAAATCTTTAGGATTATAAGTCTGAGAAGGAACAACTAGAAAGATCGAAAGTAAGAAAAAAAAGAAAGACCAGTATAATGAAGGCCACGGAAGACAATAGACAACACTATCAGATGGCTCCGACAGTTCAGGTCAGGTAACACCTGAGGTGGTCCTGGTGACCTTGGTGAGAGCTCTGATGCATGGGGAAGCCATGTCAAATAAATGTGTGTCTTGAGTACTCCTATTCTTGAGCACGGCTATGAGCCAGAGGAGTTCTGATAAGTGCAGTGGTGAAGCACCCAAGAGATAATCATAAGGTGGGTGGATCAGATCCCCCAGCTGCTCCATGCTTTGGTAAAAATCGTAGCCTTGGAAACACGATGAAGCAGTTCTACTCTGCCTGATAGCGTCTGACAGAAGGCCTCAGCAATGCACAGTAAACATGCTCGCTGCTAACGCAAACCAGCAGTCGAGTCCACCCTGGGCCACCTCAGAGGAAAGTCCTGCTTATATACTTCTGAAACCCAGCCATGAAAAAAACCCTGTGGAGCACAGCTCTCCAGCTCACAAGATTGTCATGAATCAGAGTCTCTTCACAGTAACTTATTCTACTTTTGTCTGGTGTTTTTTTTTTTAACAGTATGGTGGGGTCCTGTGCATCATGGTTATGATTTGGGCTAAAAGTCACAAGGCCAGCAGTTCAAAATCACTAGGTTCTCCACGGGAAAAAGACAGGGCTTTCTACTCTTGTGAAGAGTGACAATCACAGAAACTCAAAGGGGCGGCCCTTCCCCTCCTACACGGTCTCTCTTAGTCAGCATCAACTCACTGGCAGGGAGTTGGGTTTGGTTTTGGGGGAGGCCGTGTCAAGTATGGCGCTATAAATACTCATTACACCCCCTCTGAGGTGGTATCATGAATGTAATCAACCTCAGATGATAGGTAAGTAACTGGAGGCACACAAAAAGACATGATCAAATTCATACCACTCATCTACAGCAGATCTGCGATTACAGCCCAGCTCTTCCGAAACCTGGAGCACGCTGTCTTAACCATTGTTGACAGTACAATGGTACTGAGGGAGTGGGCATCATAAATGTAGACTATGCTTTCTTTTGAGAGGTTTGTTAGTGAAGGAGAGGAGGTGTGAAAGAGGGTACAAACAAGGGGGATGTTAAATCTGAGAAAGGGGCCATTCTACTCTTTTTACACTCTCTTTTGCATGTGATTATGTTAGGGAGAAAGAGCCAGTGAAAAGAAAGAAGTCCCAAGAATGAAAGGATTAATTGTATTTAGTTATAATTCTTTAATTTTGATACTTTTATTGGGGACTCTTCCATCTCTTATCACAATCCATACATTCATCCAATGTGTTAAGCACATTTGCACATATGCTGCCATCACCATTTTCAGAGCATTCTCTTTCCACTTGAGCCTCTGATATCAGCTTCCCATTTCTTCCCCTCCCTCCCCTGTCCTCTCTCTCACAAACCCTTGATAAGTTGTAGATTTTTATTTTCATATCTTACATCATTCCCCATCACCCCATCACCCACTTTTCTGTTATTTGTCCCCCTGGAAGGGGGTTATAGATTGATTCTTGTTCTTGATTCCCCATTTTCCCTCCACCCTCTCCCAATCCTCCTGGTATCTCTACTCTCCTTATTGGGCCTGAGAGGTTTAACTATCCTGGATTCCCTTTGTTGTGGACTCTTATGTCTAGAAGTGTGCATGTTCTGGTTCAATCTGATTTGTAAGGTAGAATTGAGACCATGATAGTAGGGGAGTGGGGCAGGCGGGAAACACCAAAGAATAGGGGAAAGTTGTAGTTTCATTGGTGCTATACTGCACCCTGACTGGCTCATCTCTTCCCTGTGTGGCTCACCTCTCTTTGAGGAAATGCCTAATTGTCTACTGATAGGCATTGGGTCTCCACTCCATGATCCCCTGCTACCCCCATTTACATTTGTTCTTGGTCTTAGATGCCTGATACCTGATCCCCTTGATACTTCATGATCACACAGGCTGGTGTGCATCTTCCATGTGGGCTTTGTTCCTTCTGAGTTAGATGGCCGCTTGTTTATTTTCAAGGTTTTAAGACCCCAAGTGCTATATTTTTTGATAGCTGGGCACCATCAGCTTTCTTCACCACATTTGCTTATGCACCCACTTTGTCTTCATCAATTTTGCCGGGAAAATGAACATCACAGAATACCAGATTGTTAGTACAAAGGGTTCTTGAGTCAAGGCCCAATGTCCATCTGCAACCTTAATTCTTCCCATATTGATATGAGTGCATAGTTCTATTCCCCTCTCCTTATATATCCATTTACATCTATACATGCCTGTATTTAGATCTCTATAAATGTCCTTTGCCTCCTAGTTCTTTCCTCTATTTCTTTTTACTTTCCTCTTGTCCCACCATCATGTTTGACCTTCATTTGGGTTTAGTAATTCTCTTTATATAGTTAACTCATAGTAGATCACAGTTGGAATAACTGAAATGACTTGGTATGACATGAGAGTGTTTTATGAAAAAAATCATGTATAATAAATGAACATACAGTCTATTTTTACTAAAGAATACATTAATATAATTAATTCATAGCAAGTATCCTAAATTTTCTGTAAAACTGCAGTTCAGAATTGTAATTATCATATTAAACTCGTAATATGTCACCTTAACTTCTTCCACTTAAAAAAAGTTACAATACTAATGCGAGGATTATCGAAGGAAACACAAACTGTAGCTAGAATAAAAAAGTTTTAAGTTCTTCCTCATTACCTGCCTATTTCCATTTCCCTTCCAAGATTTAAGTGTTCCTTGCTTGTCCCTACCATGCTGTGTTTGAGCCCATTCTTGCTGCCACTGTGTCAATCCATCTTGTCAAGGATCTTTTTCACTGACCCACTACTTTGCTAAGCGTGGTGTCCTTTTCCAGATACTGGTCTCTCCTCACAATATGTCCAAAGTACTTGAGACAAAGTCTAACCATTCTCAATTCTGAGGAACATTCTGGCTGTACTTCTTCTAAGACAGATTAAAAACATGTATATATTTCTGGGAGTGCATGGTACTCTGAAGATTCTTTGCCGGGACCACAATGTAAATTTGCTAAGTCTTCTCTGGTCTTTCTTACTCCTGGCCTGGTTTCCACATGCCTATGAAGTAATTGAAGATAACATGGCTTGGATCAGGTACATCTTAGTCTAAACGACATTGTTAATCTTGAACACTTTATTTTTAGGAAATGCAAGCATCAGAGAAATACTTTTAGGAAGTTCAAGCAACAAACATTAAAAAATACAGTTACTAGTTTATTTATTTATCATAGCTATGGTTTATTTATTTATTTATTTTGCTTCTGTCTCTCCCATTTCCCTCCCCTATCTCCCTTTAACACTTTAAAGAGGCTCTTACTATTTTAAAGAGGCCCTTAAGACTTTAAAGAGGCCTTTTCCTGCAGATTTGACCAACGGAATACATTGCTTAATTTCTTGACAGCTGCTCCATTGTGGAGTCAAAAAAAGAAATTCTTGACAACTTTAATCTTTTCTTTATCACAAATTATCTACTGGTCCAGTTTTTCCCTTTCCAATCCAAATAGAAAGCTATCATTGCTGATCTTCATTCAGTAAGTGTTTCAAGTCCTCTTGGCTTTCAATAGCAATTGTGCCGTTTGCATCTTGCAGGGTGATAAGGAGCCTTCCTTCAGTCCTGATGCCTTGTTCTTCTTAATATAGTCCAGTTCCTCAAGATATTTTACTCAATATACAGATTGACTAGATATGGCAAAAGGACACAACCCAGCCATACAACTTTCCTCTTTTTAGCCCACTCAGCCTCCCCTTGCTCTGTTTGAACGACTGTCTCTTGGTCTATGTACAGATTCTGAATAATCACAACGTAGGGCTCTGGAATTCCCATAGAGAAATGCGTATGCATTTAAATAAATTTGTTTAAATGTTCCAAATGTGTTGTTCCGTGATTTTCTCACTAAATGAGCAATTCGTACATCAGAGGAGTCTTAACTCCAGTGCAAAGAACTGAAATTAGAAAACCCCAAAGAAAGAACACACCCAGCATATCTCAAGCTGTAAGAACTAAAGAAAGAGTTTAAGCCTCAAGTTGCAGCATGGAAGGATTCATGCAAAATACAGAGCATCAATAAAAGCCTCAGGAAGCATCAAAAGATGGAAGGAATACAGAGGGTCACTGTAAAAAAGAACCCATCAGCATTCAACCATTTGAAGAGATAACATGATCAAGAACCAAGGGTGCTGAAGGAAGAAGTTCAAGCTACACTGAAGGCATTAGGGAAAAGCCAGGGTGCAGGGATGAACAGAATACCAACTGAAATGTTTCAGCAAACTGATGAAACACTGGAAACACTCAGCTGGCCAGCAGATTAGATGAGACCCATATTTGTACCTATTCCAAAGCAAGGTGACCCAAAGGAACATTCCTCATTGAATGATATCATTGATATCAATGTGCGTAACATTTTGCTAACGATCATTCCACAATGGTTGCTGTAGTAAATGGACAGGAAGCTGCCAAAAATTCGAGCCAGATTCAGAAGAGGTCGTGGAACCAAGCACATCACTGCTGACATTAGACAGACCCTGGCTCAAAGCAGAAAATACCAGAAATACATTTACTTATGTTTTGTTGACTATGCAAAGACATTCCACTGTGCAGATTACAACAAACCGTGGATAGCATTAAGAAGAATGGCAATTCTCGATCACTTAATTTTACCTATGCAGAACCTACACATGAATCAAGAGGCTATTGTTTGAACACAGCAAAAGAATACTGTGTGATTTAAAGTTAGGAAAGATATGCCTAGAATTGCATCTTCCTCCATACTTATTCAATCTGTACGCTGAATAAATAATCATAGAAATTGGACTATACAAAGAAGAACATGCCATTAGAATTGGAAGAAGGCATTAACAACCTTTACTATGTGAATGACAAAACCTTGCTTGCTACAAGCAAGAAGGACTTGTAGCTCATGCTGATGAAGATTAGGAATTACAGGCTTCAGTATGGATTGCAACTCAACGTAAAGGAAACCCAAATCCTCACAATTGGAACAATAGCTAACATCGTGATAAATGGAGAAAAGATCGAGGTTGTCAAGGATTTCATCTTGTTTGGATCCACAGTCAATGCTCATGGAAGCAGCCATTGAGAAATCCAAGGATGAATTACATTGGGAAAATCTGCTGCAAAGACCTCTTCAGAGTATTAAAGAGCAAGGTTGTCCCTTCAAGGACTTCCACGCCATGGATTTTCCAATCATTTCTTCTGTATGTGAATGTAGGACACTGAATAAGAAAAACTGCAGAAGGATTTATGCATTTGGATTATGTTGCTGGCGAAGAAAAGAACAACCAAATCTGTCTTGGAGAATATATAGCCAGAATGCTCCTTAGAAGCAAGGATTGTGAGATTTCATCCTCTATACTTTGGATGCATTATTAGGAAAGACCTGTCCTTGCAAAAAAGACATAGTGTTTGGTAAAATAGAAGGGCAGCAGAAAAGAGGAAGGGGCCTAGTGAGATGGATTGACAACAAAGGTGAGGATGCTGCATGACCAAGCAGAATTTTTTCTGCTGTACATAGAGTCGTTATGCATTGGAACCCACATGCGGCACCTAACTGCATGTCTAAGCAAATAAATATATTCTTTTATAGTATGGTATTACTACACAAGAAAAATAGAAATGTATACTACAAGACAGAGAGACACACACACAAACGAAGTTCTAAGGTTTTTGCTTGGCAAACACAAATGGTCATATTAAGGAACCCTGTGGCATAGTGGATTCCATATTGGACTGCTAACTGCAAGGTCAGCACTTCAAACCCACCACCACTCCTGCACCCTCACCATTGTTCTTATGTCTGAGCTCATTGTTGTAACCACTGTGTCTCATGGAGATTCTATCCTTTTTCAGTGCCCCTTCTCATAATATCCTTCTCCAGGGACTGGTCTCTCTTGACAATTTGTCTAAAGCAGGCGCAATGATGGCCTGCCATCCTTGACTCTAAGCAGCATTCTGGCCATACTTCTTGTAAGACACATTTGCTAAAAAAAAAAAAAAAAGACAGATTTGCTTGTTCTTTTGCTAATCCACGGTACTTCCAATATTCTTTGCCAGCACGCAATTAAAATGCATTGATTCTTCTTCAGTCTTTATTCAATGTCCAATGTTCACATGCTTATGAGGCTATTGAAAATGCCTTGACTTGGGTCAGGGGCACATAAGCCCTCAAAGTAACATTGCTTTTCAACATTCTAATGAGGAAACTTATTCAACATATCTATGTCTTAGGGAACAACAACGTCAACTGGCATCACATAGTTCATAATGATAATGTTCTACATCTAGTTTCATGAGAAGCAGTTTTCAAGTAGCCATCTAAGACAGACTATTGATTTCTTCCTCTTTGGAGCAAAGGCGTGTAAAAGAAGCCAACGATTCAACAGTATAAATTAATCCACAGGGCTAAGAGCTCCCATGAACCACTAGGTCCTTTAGCTTGAGCCCAGAAGGACTAGATGATGCCTGGCTACCACTGTGAAAGTGGTACAATCAAACGTTTAAAATAAAATAAGAGAGACATTAGGAAAAATATTTCAAGTTCATGGAAAAGAACAGGCTCACTTAATTGATAAACACTGGAGGAATCCTTACCATTATCACTTTAAGACATTCTTTCAACTAGGAACTCCTGGAGATCACCTTTCAAGCAAATAATGGAATACTCACTCACTCACTCACTCACTCACTCACTCACTATTGAGTGGATGCCGACTCATAGTGACTATAGGACAGGGTAGAACTACCCCTGATATCCCATAAAATGAACAATTCCCATGTGAAATGTGCCCTAAGCAATTAACTACACAAGGCCATGAGGGTAACATTAGTCCAAAAACAAAGATAAGCTGCAAGGAGGAGCCAGGAAATGAGAGGACTGGAATTGGGAAAGGCAAGGTGGAATTGAGTGAATGCCGACTCATTTCAGGCAAAGCAAGTAATGCCCTTGAACAATTTGCCTATAGATTGTTGAATGATGAACTAATTTCATGTGCAAACTGCCATTTAAAACAGTAACATGTTCAAGAAGAGAAGAGTGAGATGTGTAAAGGCCATTGAAAATACAATGACTTGGATCAGGCTTAGTCCTAAGGACTTAGTCCTCAAGGCAGCATTTTTGCTTTTCAAGAGGTCTTGCGTTGAAGATTTACTCAACACATGTCTTTTGAGCTCTTCATTGCTGCTTCCATGAACACTGTGTAGATCCATGCAAGATAAAATTCTGGACAATTGAAATCTTTCCCCCATTTATCTTTCCCCCATTTATCGTGTTGCCTATGGGTCCAGTTGTGAGGATTTTGGTCTTCTTTACATTGATTTGTAATCCACACTGAAGGTTGTAATCTTTGATCTTCATCAGCAAGTGTTTCAAGTTCTGACTTTCACCAAGGAAAGTTGTATCATCTGCATGTTGCAGGTTGTTAATAAGCCTTCCTCCAACATTAAAGCTGCATTCTTCTTCATCTAATCCAGCTTCTCTGATGATTTGCTCAGCAGACAGATTGGATAGGTTTGGTCAACAACTCTGACTCACACTTTTCCTGATTTCTAGGTGTAAGCCTCTTTAAAATTATAAGGATACTAGGAATTCTTATAGTGCCTAAGGATAATGGGTATTCTTTGACATGTGCCTATTGTTTTCCATAATCACAAAACCAAAAAAATAAAATAATTTTAGAAGAACACAATGCTTTCTACACCGTGTTAAGAATGTGTTTGTTCCACGGACTTGGGGTTCAAATTCAGCAGCGGCTCTCCAGGAGCAAGGCTGGGTAGCTCCCATGACCACAAGAGGGCAGTGATGCCTCCCCAAAGAATGTGTTTGTCCCTTGTATATCTCAAAAGAAGTTGCCAAGAGAGTAATAAGAGAGGTCATAGAATGAGAAAGCATTTTTAGCAACACATCAGACAAAGATCTTATTACTAAAATCTGCAATACTCTGCTAACTTCCAACAAGAAAAAAATCAATTGTCCACTGACTGGAAAAAAAAAACACAACCACTTGTAAAGGACAACAAATAGGCCTTGGACAATTTATAGGCTTTTCTTTTCTTTTTTTGTCATTGCCTTTTTGTTCTTGTTGTAGCAATTGTTTTATTTCCTATTGTTACTTTGTTGTGTCCGGTCTTGTGTCTGTGTATATTGTTGTTGCTGCATGTTTATCTGGATGGGATAGGTGGAATAAAAAAGCTGGAAGAGTGAACAAAGGGGTGGCAGTTCCAGGGGGACGTGGGAGAGGGGGAGACAGGAAAAAGGAAGTAGGTGTTAACAAACCCAGGGACAAGGGAACAACAAGTGACCAAAAATTGGAGGCAAGGAGGGTGTAGGAGGTCTGGTATAAGTTGATCAAGGGCAATGTAAATGAGAGGGATTACTGAAACCTAAATGAAGGCTGAGCATGCTAGTGGAACAAGAGGAAAGTAAAAGGAAATATAGGACAGAGCTAGGAGGCAAAGAACATTATTAGAGATCTAAATACAGACATGTACATATGCAAATGTATATATGATAATGGGGAAATAGATCTATACACATATATTTACAGGTTTAATATTAAGGAAGTGGATGGACATTGGACTTCTACTCAAGTACTCCCTCAACACAAAAACACTTTGTCCTAATAATCCTGCACTCTGAGATGCTCACCCTCCCGACATGATTGCTGAAGACAAAGCAGGTACATAAGCAAATGTGGTGAAAAAAGCTGATGGTGCCAGGCTATGAAAAGATATAGCATCTGGAGTCTTAAAGGCTTGAAGATAAACAAGCAGCCATCAAGCTGCAAAGCAACAAAATCCACATGGAAGAAGCACACCAGCCTGTGTGATCATGAGGTATCAATGGGATCAGGTATCAGGCACTAAAAACCCAGAGGAAAAAACTATGTAAATGAGGGTGGTGAGTGTGAAATGGAGGTCCCAAGTCACTCTGTAAACAATTGGATATCTCCTTACAGAAGTGTTGTGGGAGAAGACAGGCCAGTCAGGTTGCAGAATAGCACTGATGAAACATACAGCTTTCCTCTGGTTCTTTAATGCTTCCTCTCTCCCCCCCCTCCCCACCCAATCATGATCCTATTGCTACCTTACAAATCTGGGTAGTCCAGAACATGTATATGAGTACAGATAAGGCATGGGAAAACAGGGAATATAGGACAGATATATTCCTTGAGACCAATATTGAGACTAGCCATACTAGGAGCGTAAGGGGAAGGTGGCAGGGGAGAAAGGGAGATCAGATCACAATGACCTACTTATAATCCTCTTCCAGGGGGATGGACAACAGACAAGGGAGTGGGGGGAGGTATCAGACAGTGCAAGCCAGGAAAAATAAGGATAATTTATAAATTATCAAGGGTTCATGAGGGAGGGAGTGTGAGGGAGGGGAAAAATGAGAAGCTGATGCCAAGGGCTCAAGTAGAAAGAAAATGCTTTGAAAATGATGATGGCAACATATGTTCAAATGTGCTTGAGACAATGGATGTATGGGTTGTGAAAAGAGTTGTATGAGTCCCCAATAAAATGATTTAAAATAAAATAAAATTCACTGAACCAGAAAAAAAAAAAGAGAGAATGTATGGGCGTACACAAGCACAGAAAAATGTCTGGAAAAAGTGGTTCGCATATGCACACTGATTACCATTGTGTGGCAAAAATGGTTTTTATTCTTTTATCATTCCTGAACTTTGTGATTTAAAAGACAGTGACTATATATTCATTTTCTTGGCTGGAAATAATGGATGTGATAAATAAGAAACTAATTCAAAGGTTGTGGCTGTAGACTTGAGGACAGGAACTTCACCCTCTCCTTTCACATGTCCCTACGCTACTTTTACTGAATAAGGTGCCCACACATAGTTTTAAAATTTTATGAAAAAATTTATATTGTTGGACCAGTGTGCCCAGTTACACTCTTGCCATGTGAACTTAAATATAGACTGGTATAAATAAACACAGTACCCAAAATCATTTTCCCTAATGCTGCTACATAGGCACACAGAATGCATTTCATTCACCAATAAGTTAAACTTCTTTGGTTAAATTACTAATGTTATTTTTAAAATAACTTAACATGGTTTTTAAAAAACATATTCTAGTTGTTTCCCAAAATAGTAACAGGAAAAGAAAGCGGGAATGCTGTTTAGTGGGAACCTTGAAACATTTAGTCATTTTTGCTTCAGATATATATTTTTAACTACTTCTCTTACATAAGAGCCATGTAATATCTTCACAAGGAGAACGAACACCGGGCCACATTATGTCTTTTTAATTTTTCCTCCAGATAGTGTTTACTAATCAACATGTGGGAGTGACTGCAGAATCAACGTGATTAGCCAACTTTGGTGTTCATTTGCCATTACGGACAATTGGTAATTTTAACAATCAATGAGAGTTTATTTTAGGAGAAAACTTAACTGAAATTTTCAGGAAATAGCCTTTTTGTTCCCAAACAGCTGTCATTCAACGCCATTATATCTACAACAATTAAAATGATCTCTGCTGGCTTTTAGCACTTGGCTTTGTTCCATTATTGTTCAGTTAAATATTTTTCAAGTTTGCTAGGACTTTTGCCCACTCTGTGCTCACGGCTCTTTATTGTCAATATGTATCTTAGAATTCACCTTTGTGACACTACTTTTTTTTGTATTGTGGGAGGGTAATTTCTGAAGTGAATTGCCTGAGAAATCAAGTAACACTCTTGGACAATTTGCAGAACATATCTAGAAACTACACACACACACACACACACACACACACACACACACACACACAAAAACAGGATTACACTGTATTCCATTACTTTTGGCAATAAGTATCTTTATCTCTTTCTCTAAAACCGAACATAAAATTTTCAGTCTAAAGAATCGATTAATGTTTAATAGGCAAAATAGGCATAGGACAACACATATTTTGATCAATTTAACTGAAAGCCACGAAGAAAAATCCACCCAGATTATAAATGCCCAGGATTCATTGCTAAAAACAAAAGCACAGAGTTCTGCATTCAATGGAAATCATAAACATGCCATTTCCACATGCCTTCAAAATGATAACTTTGTTGTAGAACACAGCAAACTGAAGAGTCGTTAATATCTCACCCAGCTTAATCCTACTTACAATTTCATGTTTGTTTGTTTGCTTGATGTTGAGGAGAAGTAGATGTTTGTCTTTTGAATGACGAAGTGTTGAAATTTAACTGGACAGGGTCTGTAACTGCCTCGTAGGCTAAAAGAGCAGTCCTTTTAGAATAACAGAAGCTGGCCACTATTACATAATCATTATATTTTCAGGGAATGGGTTTATTTGCTCTGAATTTCTTAAAACTCTACCCAGGAATCTGCAGAAATGCACAGTAGTTTGAGCCTTGCGCACTATATTGGGGACAAGGAGAAAGAGGAAGTTGTTTGCTCTGTCAAGATCTATAGCTTAAGAAACCCTGGGGAGAAGTCCCATGACTTGGATTCAGCGTCATGAGGGTGGTGGTGGTGCCTTGGCACCCATCATCTGTACACCCTCTCTCTTTGAGGATGCCCTTTCTTTACATCACAACCCATTTTTGAAAAGATCATAAAGTTTTGCACATTTTTTGAAGAAACCTAGTAGCTTACGAGATTGTCTTCCCATCTTAAACTCACTGCTATCGACTTATTTCCAATTTATAGCAACCCTGCAGGACAGGGGAGCATGGCCCCTGTGGGTCTGACAGACTAGAACTCTTTGCAAGAGTAGATGGACACAGATCGACTGGTGGTTTTAAACTGCTGACATTGACAGGTACCCACACTACACCACCCAGGCTCCACTCTACCATTTCATTCAGGAATTTGAAAATGCACAAGATGATTTTAAACAGCAGTCAGCTTGTTGGTGTGTGCCTTTTGGTTCATTCTTACTGTAGGTCAGAATAGATTGGCCTATAATATTCCCAAAGCTATCATCTTTACAGTAGCAGACTGCCTCCGTTTTGCTCCTCAGGCCCGAGGAGCAGCTGGTTGAGTCCAATGGCCGATTTTTACCACTGGCTACCAGTGACCTTTGAGATGGGTCAGATCAATCATAAAATTGGAAATTAACAAAAATATTAAAGAAATAGATGCCACATTGTTAATAGGTCTTTTCTCCGAACATGGAATCGCCATACATTTTCTTCTCTTGATATTTTCTGATTTTTTTTTCAGTATTTCACCTCTTTCATATTTAAAAAAATTCAGAAACTAAAGCAGGTAAATAAAGGATATCAGTGATTATGGACATGCGAATAGAATGTACAAAACACAGAAGCTATTCTGTGGATGGAAAACTGGTGTGTTTGAGACAGTATGAAATCTGAAGAGGACCTTCACCTTGATCCCAAGTAAGCGCCCAGAAAACATAGGGACTGAATAAATACTCATCCTGAATTAAGAAAAGCAATGAAAGTCTACTTTCTCCCTTACGAAGGCATCCTGGTGGCCCAGAGTTTAAAGCATTGGGCTGTTAGCCAAAAGGGCGCCCTGTGAACTCACCAGCTGCTGCGTGGGAGACAGTGGCCGTCTGCTTCTGCTTTTTTCAAGATTACTGCTCTGAGGACACTGCGGGGGCGTTTCTGCACTGCCATGAGGGGTGGCTCTGAAATGACTAGGTAGCAGTTAGCCTAAGCTTTTCCCACCGACTGCAATCCATGAAACTGAAAGCTTTCTCCTTGGCACAGCGAGGATAGAATTCGTGGGATAATGATTATTTGCATGAACGTATTTCCCCGGGGTTTACCACACCGAGTTTCACATGAAAAAGTAGGTATTGATGAATAAGATTGTGTTCTAACCAGGGATTTAAAACACAACTGCAGCCATTTGCATTGTAAAACTTTTGAGAGTGAGTTTTTCTTTAAAATGCTTGCTTGTACTGAATAGTAGACACTGTGTATTTGAGAATTTGTTTACCTAAACTGATGCTCTTTGTGGGGGTAAAATTAGCTTCAGTCGATTTTTTGGAAGGAAGAGCAATGTTTACAGAATGGAAATTCTGAAGAACAATTTTTTAGGAAGATGCAAAATAATATAGTGAAATAACTGAAAAAAATAATAAACTGAAAAAACCTGGAGCTGTAAGTATATCAGCCATGGGCCATTAATTATTAAAAAGTTGAATTGTGATTAAAAGTATTGCTTTGGCAAAATTAATTAATATATGGGAAAATTACTAATACTGAGTCTTAAAAATTTGTAACAGAATTTCAACAGAGGAGGTGAAGGGGCATGTGAAAAATGGATCAGTTGAGAAGGACGAAGGAGTATGTGTGACACATGTGACCTTGACATTATTTTTATTATAATAGAATAATATTCTAAAACCAGAGAATTGAAGAAAATTTAGCTCTTTAACACAGTCTTTTGCTCATATAATATTTTGGATTTTTCTCCCAGTATAGTAGCTTTCCTGACATATTTGGAGCTAGAAGATTCTCTAAATATTTTAGCGTTCCTCACAAAAGGCAAATTAAGTATGTGAAGCTATTCTCAGATGTGGATAGAAAAGAGACCAGGGACAGGTAGTCATCTTGGCCTTTCAAGTTCGGACAGGAGTGTTGTGGGCTTCTTCCAAGTCTGGTACCTTCCCTGCCCCCACTCGGTTCTGTTACAGTCACCCTGACAAGTGAGGCAGGTTCCACATTGACTGCCTAGAAAAATGATCTGTATGCCTGTCTTCATTGAACGTTTATTCCTCTTGGAGTTTCTCCATCTTCTAGAACTAGAAATTACTTTGAATTTGCTGTCTTCTACATCACAGTTTGCTAATATAATCCATTATATAATCAGTGTATACAAGGGGGCTTTGAAAGGTTTTGAAAATATAGGATGGAAAGATACTTTATCCATGAAATTTTGAAGTCCATATATACCTACTCGGATACAAATATGTGCCAAATAAAATATGTGTGTGCACATATCTGTATACACTTACACACACACATACACATTCATACATGGAGATCAGTTCATTCTAGTTCACAGCAACCGCACATGTGTCAGAGTAAAATGTTGCTGCGTATTTTCAGTGACTGATTTTTTGGAAGTAGAATGACAGGGCCTATGCATATAATGTTAGACCTTAGAGAGACACACTAACCAGTTTTTTAAAAAGTCCCCTGTTCTTAGGAAACACTGAGTTCTTCCCCCCCCCCCACATGTGAAGGTTCTGACAATCTCTACAATGGTATAACAAATAATTTCTCCTTTCTCATTTGGAATGCATGAACATTAGCTACTATTTGCTTCTTAGTAATTTTCCACTTGCCAGTTTTTCTGTCTTAGAAATTGTCCTCAATCTCAGACCAAACCTCTTTACTGGCGAATGACTTTTCCCATGTGACCCTTTAAATAAATTCTAAGTTTTTTCCCATAATTAATTAATCTGAGAAATCAAAATGAAGCATGTCACCAGGGTCTTATTTAAGGCCAAGAAATGTATTGGCTATTATCCAGCCTTATTTCTAAATTAAACAACTCCAAACACTATTCTCACCATCCTTGCTTTGTGAGATTGGCTGTTCTCTTTTCTTAAACGAGGGCATATGGAAGTAAGAGTTTCCTTATGTCCCCACCTTAACCATGACAAAATTTGTTTTTCACTTCAATGACATGCAATGAAATGTTCCTCCAAAACTTTCACATCCCTATGCTTTGAAACATGGAGCCTCATAAACTCAAGGGAGCAATTCTACTCTGTCTATCGGGTGAGTTGGAATCAACTGAAGGGCGGTGGGTTTGTTTTTGTTTTCAAAACATTGCAAAAGCAATTTCTCCTAAAAACGGCCTTCTAGAAGGTTGTTCTAGGTGGATTCCTTCCTTTTTAATTTAAAAAAAATTTTAAAAATTTTTTTGAATTCCTTCCTTAACCCAACCTTTCCATGAATAATGTGGCAATATTTACCAATCTGCATAGTGATTCTGGAATTATTATTGAGAATAGTTGACCTAGATAAGCTACTCTTATCTTTAGTTATTATTATTTTTCAACCAATAAAGCTGACGTTCAGCTGAATTTCTGGTGATAATGCAAACAATCCAAATGAAGGAGGTTTTGTGTGGGTATCCAAGTGCCCATGTGTCTCTGTGGGTTGCTATCAGTTGAGATAGAACAGGGCAAGTGGATATTCTTTACTTCCAATGGAATTGTTCTCTGTTCAGTTGGCAAGTCCTTGCAGAGTTCAGTGTTAGCTCCTAGTAAGGGGTCAACAAATATTGATGGGATGATGAATAAATGGATTTCCTGTGGGGGGACAAAAAGAACATAACCATTTTCAAATCAAGTAAGATATGATTAAAGCGCATCTACAATAATTCAAAATGTTACTTCACACAATATAATAAATTTAAGTATTAAATGTTTACATGCTCATGGAAGAATAGGAAAACACTCAAAGGGAAAAGTAAAACTCCCCATTCCCTTCACCCTTATTTTGTCAGAGATAATAAATATTTCTCCAGAAAGCTTCTATGCAAATTAAGGCAACAATAGAGAGAAGTGTTTGTTGTTGCTATTTGTTTGATTAAAAGTAAAACAGCCCCATTTTATTAAACAGATATCAATGTAATTAACTTTCATTAGCTGGACAATTGTTTATTATAGGCTAACTATGTTAATAGGGGATATTTTCAAAGAAACAGTTTTGCTCATTTTGGGGGATGGCTGCTTTAAAAGAACCGGGTAGGGCTGTGTGATTTTGTCTCCTTCTCAGAGGAAAAGTGCTGCAGAAACTGTCGTGATGTTGGACACAGCTTACAAGGACCACGTTATGGAAGAAATCCAAGTGTACGAGTGGTTCTCTTATTTCAAAAAAAGTGAAATGTCAATTGATGACAACTTCATTCTGGATGTCAATCAAATTCCCGAACGGACAAAGATGTCAACTCAGACTACAATTGGAGTTTGTTCCACTGGGTCAGACTGTTAATCAAGTTTTCTATTTCTGAAAAGATTGTGTAATAACGTGCCACAGAAAAGGTCTGATTTGTGGCAGAAGAGGGAATGGTTTGTCACCACGTAATGTATCCGTGCATGGAGCCATCTCAGTGCGCCAGTTTTGGGCAAAATACTGTATACCTCTCTTGCCCCATAGCCCTGACCTCACTGTATGCGGCTTCTTTTGTTTCCACGAATGAAGAGGGACATGAAAGGACTGATGTGACGATGAAAAAGTGGTGAAGAATAGACCCCACACAGATGACTTTGAAAAATGTTTCCAAGAATGGAATCACAGATTTGACAGCTGCATTAAGTGCAATGGAGGGTACTTGGAAGATTAGATTGTGAAAGAAATCTAAATGGGTAGATAGCTTTAAAGAAAATCCAATTTTAGGGGAGGGGGGTTGTTCCTTATACATGTCCTTTATGACTGCCTTCTCTCATGCATCAGTCTTTTGGAAAGCTACCCAGATGCCTACATGCCTCAGAGCACCATTCCTCTCCTTTTGGTCCAATCATACTCCACTGTATGGACTTCACCACAATTTGCTTCTCCATCCATCCATCATGTGACAGACATCGCTTGTTTTCATCTTTTGGAGCTCATCCATCATGCTTCCAATCATGTCTCCATCCACATTTTGTAGAGACAAATGTTTTCATATCTATTAGGTATACCTGGAGTCTCTAGATCATTAATATCATATTCAATCATTAACCAAAAGACTGGGGCTTGGACCCCTCCCCCGGAGGTACCTCAGAAGGAAAGCCTGGTGACCTATGCCCACAAAGTGATGGAGAACCCCATGGATTTGGAATCTCTCCAACAACTCCTGGTTTTAGGTATGCCCCTAAGAGTAGAATATGTGGGCATTATTGAGATGGTTTTACGATAAGAAAAACATGGCTGACTAGGCCATGGCTGTGAGTTATGCTGTCTAGGAAAACCTTGCCAATTGTTTGAGAAAGCCCTCACAGAGGCCCCACCTCTCAACTGTTGGCGGGTGCCCACATTGCAAGTACACTGATTCGGATGAAGGAAAGCGACTCCTAAAAGCCTGCTGACACACCCCATTCTATACATGATGGCAACTAACATAGCATTTATATATTGTAAACAGCCCAGAGACCACTAGCCTGTTACAAAGTTATGACCCGAAAGCCCTGTATGTCTGTGCTATGTCTAGAAACCCTTCAAGTTGCATGGGGGCAAGCTGTCTGCCTAACTCTTTTCTTTAAGAAGTCTTTTAAGGCCTAAGACTGCCACTCTCACTATTATTAAATCTAAATGGTATTTATTTTTTAAAAAGAGGAACAAAAAGAGGCTGTAGTGACTACTTTCTAAAGCAAGGGATATGAATAGCATTTTAAGGAAGCATTAAGTAGAAGGGTAGAAAGGAGTGATTCTTCAGATTAACATACTAACACTGAAGGAGGGAACAAGAGATCGGGGAGAGGGGGAGAGGAAAAAGGAAAGTCTAGCTGGTGAGGACTTTATAATCAGCAAGTTCAAGTGATGAAAAGTTAATTATTCTCTCATCTCTGAGAGATAGTTTTTTAACAGATAGTCTTTTAAAAAGGCTTAAAAAGAGGTAATCTATGAATATCGTGTAGAAGTTTTTGCCAGTCCTTGATTACATTGAAATCTATGTTGCTTGCACAAATTAAGTAAGACTCACCTGGGCCTTCTGGTTTCCTAGAGCAAGAAAGATGGGAAGAAGCCCATTTTTGAGGAATAACAAGACACCAGAACCCAGAAGTCAATGGATTCTCATCGACTCCTCTCTTTTGCTTTGCTTTGTTTTGTTCTCACAGGAAGCATCCGCTTCAGAGTCCCGCAAACAGTTGGAGTAAACCACGTGTAGACCAGTGGCTCACTGACTGACTCCTCTATCTGCTTCTAACATTTGACTGACTCCTACTGAAGAGAGCCCTAGCCTGGCCTCTGGGTGTGAGGTACTGACATCAGGGTCCAACAAAGAAAATTTGACAGGAAATTGCTGCATTAAAGAATAGCATCATGGGAGAACGATAATAGAAGTGGACACGTGAGGGTGCTTGACACAGTATGTTTAGCTATGTATCGTGAAAAATGATGTATGAGCCCCCAATAAAATGATTTTAAAAAAGAAGAAAAAGAATAGAATCATGACTGTCTACCTACAACACACTCCTTAGAGATGAGAAAGCTCACCAAGAGGAGGGTGGGGTTTGGCATAACCCGACGACGACTCTTCTGATGGCAAAATCTGAGGGAAGAGTCAAAGGAAAAATGTCCCTCAGGAAGAGGAGAAGAAGCTCTTCTCTGGGGGGCCTTGGTGGGCAGCCTGGTTTGCCTGGAGTAATAGACAGTAGATCCATTCTGGAGCACAGAGAATGCCTCAAGGGCGCACAGGTCCCGTTCTTCTCTCGGGCTTGAGGGTCACTGGGTGGAGCCTAATTTGGTTTGGTTTGGTTTGGTTTGACCTTCATTGCCATTCAGACAGCAGCAGCCAAAACCTCCAGTTGGCATTGACCCGGTCTCTATCCACCGTGGCCCCAGGTGAGTCAGGGCAGAGCTGTGCTCCACACGGTTTTCTGAGACTGATGTTTGGGAAGTAGATTGCCAGTCTGGGTGGCCTCCCCCACCCCCCACCCCCCCCAGTCTTTCCAGGAGCTGAGGGCATCCCTGTTTGCTTTATCCTGAGACTCTGTCATGCATGCGCCATTGTAGATGTTCTCCACCAAGCAGAAGAGGTGGAGAAGCTCATATTTAGATGAAGCTTAACAAAGACCGAGCCAGTAAGAATGGAGGAATATATATATATATATATATAAATTTGTATATATACATACATGTACACACACACACACACACACACCCTGTATATACTCGTGTATCAGACAGGTTTTTCAGCACATTCTTTTAATGCAGTACTGTGGTAAAATGAGGTGCCTCCCAGCCTGTGTGATCATGCAGTATTGACAGGATCAGGTATCAGGTATGAAAGACCCAGAACAAAAAATCATGTCAATGTGAATGGGTGGGGGTTGGTGCAGAGTGAAGGCCCTAAGCCCATCTGTAGGTAACAAAACCTCCCCTTACAGAAGGGGTGTCAGGAGAAAACGGGCCAGTCAGAATGCAGCATAGCACCCATGAAACAGGGAATCTAGAACAGATAAACTCCTCGGGACCAATACTGAAAGTAACCATTATCAGGAGGGTAAGAGGCAGGTGGGAGGAGAAAGAGGAAACCGATTACAATGACCTGTCTATAATCCTCTCCCAGGGGGATGGACAACAGATAAGGGGGTAAAGTGAGACATTGGATAATGCAAGAATGAAAAAAATATATAAATTATAAGGATTCATGAGGGAGGGAGGAGAGGAGGGGAAGGGAAGGGACAAACTAGGAGCTGATACCAAGGATTCAGTAATAAGAAATGTTTTGAAAATGATGGCAACAAATGTGCAAATGTGCTTGACACAATGGATGGATGTATAGACTGTGATAAGAGTTGTACAAGCCCAAATAAAATGATTTATATGTATAAAAAGTTAAAAACAGCCTAAAAGTCCATGAGGGAGAAAGTATTGGTAAATAAATACCAATATTCATCTGATGACAAAAATATTAGGTGCCTTAGCTGATATTCAGGTCAGCTTATACTTGAGTATGTGTATATATGTGCATATGTACTCAAATATATATACATGCATTTGCTTGACTATATATACAATTATTCCTTCTAGTAAGTGTGAATGAGAATGATGATATCCTAATTGCAATCATTTTTACTTAGTTTGGTTGTTGTTTAGTTGGCCCTCCACTCCTGGAAGCCTCACGTGCTGCACAGCAGAACTGCTCCACAGGTTCTCTTGGGGATCATGGTTGAGGAAGCAGATCACCAGGCCTCTCTTCCGTGGTACAGAGGGTGGGTCACACTGCCATTCTTTAGGTTGGCAGCCAACTCCTTTGATTTTAATTTTTAGAAGAAAAGATGGCATTCCTAAACCCCAGAGGGCAGTTCTGCTCTTCATGTAGGATTGCTATGACTTGATAATACCTTGCCCTCACGGCAGCGAAATGATCTTGTTGCTTTGCATGGCCATGGAGGAAGCTTCAGCTCAGGGCAGCTCCATGTGCAACAGAATGAATGTTGACTGTTTGACACTATCCTTATAATCCCATCCCTTCTCAACCTAGGTGGCCCCTCTTCCAAGACTATACCAGGCAATGATCTTTTGTGATATCAAAGGCTTACATTGGCTGGCATTCAGAAGTAGATCACCAGGCCTTTCTTCCTAATCTGTTCTAGTCTGAAAGTTTTGCTGATATCTGCTGATAGCACTCGGCGTGACCGTGCTGTGACTTGAAATACTGGTGGCATAGCAGTACACAAGCCACCACAGTTCAAATACCTGATAGGTAGTGGCTAGTTGTCTTCGTGAGTGAAATTGAACTGTTCCAGCCCAGCATGGACAGAATGGAAGAGATTTGGCTACTAATTTAATTTGTTTCTTGGTATCTCAGTTTTGATTGCTGAGCTTCTGCTTAATCCCTCTCTGCCTGTGTTCCTGTATTGGCGCTATATCTAAAATCCCAGGGCCCCTAGAACTTAGGTCCTGGAATCAAGTCAGGGGCATGACACATAGGAAAAGGAAACATTTGTCAAGAATAAACGTGAAACGAGAATTAGCCTGGTCTAACAAAGCATGTCAAAGAGTCAGGGAATGAGTTGCTGGGCTTGCGGACTCAGGATCAGAATCTTGGCGGGAGTGGGGGGGGGCGGGGAGACACCAAGGTCAGTTGTAATAGGGGACACCAAGGTCAATTAGAATAATCGAATGTTTTAAATTCACTTCTTGTGAGTAGTGACTGGGGTCTTAAAAGCTCCTGAGTTGTCATCTAAGATTCAGCTATTGGTCTCTCCCTTTCTGAAGGAAAGGAGAATTAAGGAAATCAAGAGAGCCTGGAAACAAGGATTCCATTAAACCAACAGATGGGACAGGCATCAGTCTCCACAATCAGAAGAACTAGATGGTTCCCACCGCCCACTACGGACTTCAAAAGGGATCATAGTAGAAGGCCCTAGATACAATGGTAAAAAAAAAATGTGGAATAAAACTTCAAATAATAATGAAAACACACAGCTTATTGCTTAGATGGGGACTGGCAGACTCCACGAGACTTTGGGCATTAATCATCCTTCAGGATTGAAAGTGAACCCAGGCCTCAGTTTCCAGACAACAACAGACAGAATAACAGTAACACAAGGGAGGTCCACCCTCCTTAGAAGAAACGGGCTGCATTGGCCAAGGACAAAGTTCCGGAGTCAGGATGGATTCAGGAAGTAGGAAGACTGGAAATGGGAAACCCAGCGGGCGAAGTGGGTCAATGCAATCAGGGACATGTCACAAAAAGCTAAGACAGAAGAAAAATGGCCAGGGAGGATCTCAGCATGGCGAAATCTCAGTGCAAAGAGCCAAGAAGAAGCAAAGATGGCACTAAAAATAGCAAGTAAGAAACAGAAAGCATCATGAAAAACTTGACACAGTCAAACCAGCAACAGTCAGAACCTAGGTAAGGTAGAAACCTGTCAGAGAAGGAAAAACTCTTCTCCGCTAGTTTAACTACTTTTGATTACCGAGCAATCAAAAGAGGATGAATGCGCCCCATCAAAAGTGGAAACCTGGGGACCAGGACAAACAAATCAGCCCTGTCAAGTGCTGTCTTCCACGGGTTTCATCACACATCGTTTATCTCCTAACAACATCGGTGATGTAGAGAGAGTATGGATACCTATTAGTCACTCCCTGCCCTTCATTCCATTCTGATTCATAGCGATTCATGGGGTTTCCATTCAATTGAATTCAATGGAATCGCTATGATTTCATTGAACGAAGAGAAATTCAATTCCATTCTGATTCATAGAGCTTTCAAGGCTATAAATTCGTATGGGATGGTGAAACACTAAGGGTGTGCAATAGAGCATGGAGTTCCCGAGGAAGTGCCAAGGATCTACTTTGGGGCCAGGGTGTGATACCCCATTGTGGCAAAAAAAAAAAAAACACTCAAAAACACACTTTGCACAATAAATATTGAATTTTGCAACATCTTAAAAAAAATCTTTATGGGAGCAGATAGGCTCCTCCTTCCTCAAAGAATGACCCAACTGGTGGTTGGAAGTTCATTACTTACCTGACAGTGCTGCCAGGACTTCTTAGATATTATGAAGAGTATCCAGAGATACAATTTCCTTTTTAGCATATTAATTTATTTTATTTGGGGGGGGGGGGGAGATCACTGCCTCTGGTGGTCGTGGGCGCTACCCAGTGCCGCTCCTGAGAGCCGCCACTGGATTTGAACTGCCAAACCCATGGGCTGCAGTCCCGCACTCAACCACTTACGCCACCGAGGCTCAGCCCTTAGCATATTTATTATAAAACAATACACACTCCTTGGCTTGGGTTGGCTTCTTTCAAGGTTCAAGATAAGTGGTAGAGGGGAAATACATCTAAAATGTAGAGAATTATATTTATTTCCAGGAAATGATTCTCATTGTGGTGGAGCCTGGTAACTCGCAAATCCTTGGCTCAGACTTCATACTGGAGGTTTCTCCTGACTTAGGGGATTGTGGAGGTTGATGAACCCAAATTTGTCAGGTTAAATACTAGACTGCTGCTCCATTTTCCCAAGAAGTTGAGGTCAGAAGTTGATACGTTGGATGCAGGATAAAGAGGGGGTGAGATTTGACAGAACACCCATGTGTTAGAAGGAAGCCACACCCTCATGGAAATGGAGTGAGTCTTAATCAATTGGCTGCTCATATCAGATCATGAAATAGAGGGCAATTAAATTATAATACATTATAAACAAGCAATCAATTCCAAGTCTGCCGAACCACAGGGAATCATAGCTTAACCCAGTTAGCACGTAACATTAAGTCAGATACTCATCATAGAAAATTTGAAAAGTATAAGAAATTTAAAGGAAAAGATAAGTATCACCAATTAGGTCACTCATGGGAGAAAGACAGGATTTATTACTTGCATAAAGAGTTAGTCTTAGGAACCCACAGGGTCACTTCTACCCAGTCCTAGAGGGCACTATGAGTCGCCATCCACGCAATGGTAGCGAGAGTATTATCCCAATATCATTGTCGTTAGCTGCTCTCCAGTTCGCTGACTCATGGTGACCACGTGGTGGGTGTGCCCCAAGATTTTCATTGCTAACTTTTGGAAATACATCACCAAGCCTTTCTTTCTAGTCTGTCTTTACCTGGAAGCCCAACTGAACTCTTTTCAGCATCATGGCAACATGTAAGTCTCCATCAGAGTCAGATGGTAGCTACACATGAGGTGCCCTGGCTGGGTACTGAACCCATGTCTCCCACACAGGAGGGGAGAATGTTACCCATGTAATCATTTAATACATGTAACCAGCCTTCTGTGTTCCAATTTTATCACTTGGGGCAAATACATTGCTCTAATACTGTATTTTATAGTTTTTTCCTCTTCCCTCCAGTAGAGAATAGAGTTTAGGATCAGATATCAGATATCAGTTGTTGTGTCTCTTTGTTGTTGTTGTTAAATCCTGCCAAGCCAGTTCCAACTCATCACCTTAGGTGCAACAGAACAAAACACAGGTCATTACTACACCATGCTTACGCTTGAGTGATCCCAGGTTCTTTCTTGTCTCTTCCAGCTTCTGGGAGCCTCAGAGCCATCATCACATGGCTGTGTTTCTGGTGTGCCTTTTCTCCTTTACAGCTCACCTCTCCAATAGTATTAGAATCTACCCTACTTTTGGAGTGACCTCGTTTTAACTTAGCAGTCACATCTTCAGAAGCCCTGTTGCAAGCAAAGGCATCTTCCCAGGTATCAGAGATTAGCACTTCAACATATCTTTCTGAATGACACAATTCAATGTGTGACACTCTGCCATTTTTTCTGATGAGTACATCTCCACTATATAGGGTAAAGGGGAAGAGCTCACCTAAGTGGGTGGAGTAATGGAATGGATACAAGAATGAAATCAGACTTTCAGTCAATCTTCATTCCTCCAATCGCTCCTCCTGAATTTACCTCCTGCATTGCCTCCAACTCCCTGGACTTCCTAGGGCTCTACAGACTAAATCAGATGTATTCTCATTACTTCTTCCCCACTGAAGACTTAATTTCTCGCTTTTTTCATCCTAGTAAGTCAGTTACCAAGATTCCTGCTACTGCCCATCTTCTAAAATTTGGGGACATCGTTTATTCCCTGTTGCCTTCTCTTCCATTCTCTATGTATTGGTGAGTTCAGGATATTTAAAGTTCCCATTGTGTCATTTTGAGGATGCTTCAAAAGGGAACAGAGGCAAAGAAATGGATTCAATTTACCTTGTTCAGCTGAAGCATGACCAATAAAAATGAATCAGAAAGAACCAACATCCAAGATTAAAATTAAATTCTAGTCTGTTGCACCATTCCTTTGTAATTCAAATGCAAATGGAATGGTATCTGGGCCTGGGTACTGTATTCATCAGTTTGTATTGTGATCAAAAGGAAAGTTGCAATCCTAGGGGAACCCAGATCTGTGGTATAACTAGACAGGGAAAAGTATGAAGGGAAGCAATTTGCATTATATTTCTTTTAAAAATACATAGCAGTCAATCTCATCATCGCTGACCCACATGCCTTTGCAAGATGACTATGGGAAGATTGAATTAGGGAGAACATTTCATGGATAAATGTATACCTTAACATTTTAAACGAGTTTTCAAATGCTGTTTAGGATACAGTGATGTGTTTAATAGAAAATTCAATCAAGAAATAATCAGAGAATTAATTTTCACAAGTTTAGCACCTAATGGTCAACACCTATGTGCCAAATCTGTGAGGTGCCTATGTTCTAGGTTTTCTTATTATCCTTAATATTCTCAGCAGCAGAAAATGTCTATTGACAAAAATGCAGACAAACCGTGGTTAAAATGATGAAATAGAGAAAGTGGGGTTCACTCAACACAGTAACAAATTGACATTTAGCTATAAAATAGAATTTACCCAGATTTTTTTTAAAAAACAATTTGAAAAGCCAGTTTTCAGGTAAAGTTTATTTATCTTTCCAAATAGTAATATATGAAAAGGAAGCTCCATTCGATGACCCAGTAGGTAAAGGGAAGACAGGAAGTGAGTTCATGTGAGTATATTCTGTATTTTGAATCTGATATCCCATTAAAACATTACTCAAATTTAGTTAAATTATTTGATAAAGAAAGGAATATATTCTTTCTTTCTTTTTGAATGTTGTTTTTCTCCCTACACAATTCCTTCACAAAGTTTGTTGGCGATGACAGGTAAAAGGGAGGAGATTTGTCAAGGTCCTCAGAGTATATTGTTGGATGAAAAAAGGAGGTCATATATCTGATTGATATTTAAAGTGAGGGCAATCTTTATATTTCACATGTTTATAAGGGGGCTCCAATTATTAAAGCAGTTACATAAAAATTTACATGTGTTATATGTGGGAGACATGGGATCAGTTCCTAGCTGGGGCACCTCATGTGTAGCTACCATCTACTCTCATGGAGACTTGCATACTGCCATAAGGCTGAACCATGTTCAGTGGCGCTTCCAGATAAAGACAGACTAGAAAGAAAGGCTTGGCATTTTACTTGCAAAAGTTAGCCACTGAAAATCCCGAGGATCAGCACTTGCAGCTAACAATGACAATAATGGGATAATAAGTGATCTTTCTCTTTCCTTCAGATTTGTTTATACATTTCAAGTGTTCTATAATGAGTGTATCAGTTAAGGATATGTGCCCATCTGGCTAGGCTATGATTCTCAGACAACTTTGCTGTTGTTGCTGAGTACCATCAAGTCGGATGGGACTCATAGCCACCCTATGTATAACAGAGCGCCACATCACCTCATCTTGCACAATTGTTCCTATGTTTGAGGCCATTGTTGCAAGCATTGTGTCAATCCATCTGGCTTAGGGCTTTCCTCATTGTTGCTGCTTCTCCACTTGACAAAATGCAATGTCCTTCTACAGGGACTGATCTCTCCTGACCACAAAGTACAGGAGATGAAGTCTTACCATTTTTGTCCCTAAGGAGCATGCTGGCTGTATTTCTCCCAAGACACGTTTGTTTGTTTTTTCGGTGGTTGATCCTCATTGGGGGTGATGGATGATAAGTCATTTTTTGTTGTTGTTTGCTCATAAGCTCTGAAATACTGTTTAACTTATATGTGTTCGTTGCTTGGACAAGTAAAGCATTGACCGTGACCATTGTACTTTTCTTGTTTCACAGTGCTGCCTTGAATGTAAAGCAAAGGGAGGCTGCCCATGAAAAAGACTTGATCCATGCATAGGAGTTCTGGTGGCACAGTGGCTAAAGCCCTCGGCTCTTGACGGAAGGTTCTGCAGTTTGAACCCACCAGACATTCCGTGGCTGAAACCTGGGGCAGTCGCTTCCATCAAGATTACAGTCTTGGGGACCCAAATGGGGGCAATTCCATCCTGCCCTGTAATGGTTACACGTCAGAATCGCTTCGACAGAAACGGGTTTGGGTTAGATCAACATGTTCAGTATGCTTATCAGTCCATTTCACGTATGTCAATGTTCATATTTACATACATATAAATTTAAATGAACATACATTATATACAATGTCTATATTTTGTAGATTAACACATGAAATTGGCGGCATTTTTATGCACTAACTTCCGTAAATGAAAAGTCAATGTGGGTTCCTCTGTGAGTGTGCGGGGTGTGTGAGTGGACGGGTTTTGAGAGAGTGGTGAAAAAGAGGATTGTGGGTTTTAAATAATTTAGGTAAATACAGAACTGAAGAGGGAAAGTGTATTTATTGCATGGTTTGTAATCTGCTCATGACCAAGAAAGCATTTATAACTCAAGTGAAGTGTGAAACATGAAAGTAAGAAGAAGAACACATGAAAAAAGGTGCTCTTAGCAAGTTGAAGGCTGTGTTCTGTCATTTTGGTTCCAGGACAGGAGGAGAGAGGAGACAGAGAAAAGAGGTTCATATGATTTTTTTTTTTGCAAACCCATTGCTAAGTCTCATGACCTGGGACAACTGGGAAATGGTTTCCCTAGTAGGACAGGTGTAAGAGAAGAAGGCCCCGGTGGAGTCTGTGCATGTTAGATGGGCTCCAAGCTGAGATTTCCCAGGGGAAACGGGAAAGCCAAGGAGCATGGTGTGGGTGGTACATAATCACTCTCTCTGGTTGGTAGAAATTTCAATGCTAAGTACAAATATGCTGGATTTTCTTTGGCAGAAGAAACATGTGTAAGAATACCAGCGATTTCTTAATCCCATTTTGCAAGCACAAACAATGGCTGTGTGTTATAAAAAGGGCTGTTCAGATTTCGATTTCTTCATAGTTCCAATAAGGCAAAGATCAAATTTTAACATAAAAAAGAAAAGACAGACAAGCTGACCCTGAGTGAGAATGTTCTAGGTGCTCTAGACAGTTGATTCCCTTTTTAATTTGTGATGTTTCAAAGGGCGATTCCTGAAAACAATAAACCAACATAGATAAAACTAAGCAATGATGTTTTAGTTAAGGAGATTTCTACTCCACTCACAATGGACAGGATGAGTTGAAACAAAATGTATATGATTTATGCTCATATATATATTCATATGGTCTGTTCTGTAAACCTTCCCCTAATTCGTAAAAATGACCCACCTTTTTAAATAAAATAAAATGAGGCAGTGATGCCCCCCCCAAAAAAATACATAAAATAAAGTGAGGCATCTGCTTCTTTGAAGGATGGTGATTTTTATTTATTGATCAAACATGACTCATAAAAATAATGTCAACTATCCCATCAAAGCAAAAATTCAAAGTCTGTCATCTGAATATTTCCAAACATGGAGTGAGTTAGTGCCATGTAAGCCGAATACCTACATGATATAGCCCCAAACATAAAGTCATCTCACAGAATCCTGACGGCCATGTCCAAATATTTGGGATTGTCTGACCAGATAGATGTTCGTTGCCCTTCTCTCCTGCTTCAGGAAGCAGGCTCTCTAGAGTGCCGGCCTTTGCTTAAGTCTGCCCTCGGCTCACAGTTCTGAGTAAGAGTCACTACTCTTTGACTCAACTGGAAAGTTTTGTTTAGCACAACTAGGAGGGGGAGGGCAGAGGCTGGTGCAGATGATATGCTGGGGTTTCCAAACGAGGATCAGAAGGTTGTTAAACTTATTTGCATGGCCTACTTTGTTTCTGGTTGTCATTTCTTTCTTTCTTGTCATCTACACCAAGGACAGGGTAGAATGGGTGTGTTGCAGGGCCACAGCATTCCACTGGAGAAACACGGGAGTTGAGGAAAACATCCCAATTGACAACAGAGGAACACATTCCTAAGCTCATCTGTTTCTTCATAGTTGGAACTCAGAAAGTGGAAGAACTTCATGAAATAAGTGAAAACAGAAACACCTTCTTGGTAAGAACTCCGAAATCATGAATGGGCAAGTCTCATCATTTGCAGTAATTTTGTTCTGGACAGCCATAGAGAACTGTATCACTTTTGGAGGGAAATACAGGGTTGGGATCCCGCAAGCCTTTGGTCACACCATTTTCCCCAGCTGATCAACGCTTACCTTAGTTTAGGCGTGTTTGTGTTTAAAGACATCTTATTTAATATAGATTGTTAGCTCCTTCATGTTGAACTCAAGGCCAACAGCACTGCACTGCATGTCTCAACAGAACTTATCTCATGCATGTTTTTTCTCCAAAAAGCACACCTTGACCTTCTTGCACTTACAGAATACCAGTGCAGAATATCTGCACTCTACCTGGGAGTCATTAGAACTGTGAGATCGCCAACCAAAAAGCACATCAAAACCTGTATGGTGGCACTAAACAGACTGCAGAAAGGGATCTTTGCGGCGTGAGGACCGAAGCAAGAGGGCAGAGTGTGTCCTTGTTTGGACTCAGCTGGGATCTCATAGGCGTGTTAGGCGACTCCTGGTTGCCACCATTCTGCACAGGATTCTAAGAGACCTGAAAGCACGGCTGTTTGGGGTTAGCAAGTAAGTGTTAGTGAGTCAACATATTCGGCAATACAGAATCCACGAGCCATTAGGATATCTGCACGCATGGACCTTGCACCGTCAACACCACAACGTTCTAATATATGAATTAAAGACCCAAACCAAATCTTCCTGTGTGGACAAAAGTAACCGAGACCAGCACAAACAAAACACTAAAACTGCTGGCTGGTCTGAATTTCTGAAACCTTAGTGGAGGGTACAAAGAATTCTTCCTGGCTCTTGGTTGCTGACGACCTTGTGCCATGCCACGCTGAAGTTTCCACATTCTTCCATCCCAATGTGGGGTTTCTCTGTCCAGTACAGACAGTGTCCATCAAATAATAGAAATAGAGCATGTGAGGGCAGGAAGCGCAAAGTGGAAGTAAATACAGATTATTGCTTTTGCTTTTGTCCATGCAGAAACCCAGACAAAGAGATGCTAAGTAACTGATTCGTATTCCCAGAACTAATAAGAGGCAGAACCCAGGGTTCCGGACACCCAACATAATGCCCCTCTTCTAGTCTCCTTACACCATCACAGGACTGTGTCTTCATTGATAGCTCCTCCATCATTTCCACTGTTGCAGAAATATTTCTTTCTCCAAGATATGTTTTTATCTTGCCATTCACCTGTCCCGTGTTTTCCTCTAAAACTAATAAATGCCATTCCTAACCTTAATTTGTTCCAACCTTATCTGTGCCAGCAGATTACCAGCACGGTATCAACATATCTGAAAGACATCGAGGCAGAGTGTGCGATGGACAGAAGTGAAATTTGGATTTGGAAAGTGAAGGTTGTCAATCTGAATGTTTGGATTTTCTGCAACTGGAAAAGTCCCTTTGTGTGTGTAGTATACAGCTTCCTGATCTATAAAATAAGATGATTGGTCTGGCTGTTCTGGAAAATCTCTTCTTTTTCACTGGTTATATGACTACATTGCTTTTAAGACCATTTATCTGTGAAAACCAATGACCAAATCAAAACCATTAACTTTTCTTAATTTTCATAATTTCTTCCCCCCTGGAACCAATCTACAGTCTTTATGTCATGGCTCAGACTTAGCTTCCCTTTTCCCCATCAAAATGGGAATTATCTGCATGTAGTTCTCTTTAGACACTGCTTAGCAGAGCAGCAGACCAAAGTAATGGCTTAATAAGTACTTTTCAATGTGATGATGACAACAAGTATCAAATATACTGCAAACGTAGACATTCTCCTGCCTGAGATTTTAGAAACCCATATATTATTTGTTCTATTCTTCTTTGAAGACCAAAATGGCACATCAGCTTTGGCCAAAGAAAATGAGCTCAATCCATTTAGAATCAATCATCAGCCAAACTGTTTGTTTAATTAAGCTTAGTGTGCTCCCCAGAGAGACATCTTTCTTTCCCAACTTCTAACACCAGGCTTGATGAGCAGCTGCCAGGAGATGGCATTGAGTGTGACGCACGCACGCCAACGTCATGTACAACCAGTCCAGGCACTGCATGCTCCCGCCCGCCCGTCCACAACAAGTGCAACACGTGAGCTCATGGTTGCCACCGTTGGGTCAATACATGTCCTTGAAGCTTTACTTTGGCCATTAGAAAAGTACTGTCATTTAGGTGTGTTAAAAAAAAACAAAAGGTTGAACTAGAGGCTGCATAAGGTTTGAGCTTGTGGGTGGTCTCTAGTTTTTCATTCTTTATTTCATGTATGTAAAGGGGAAAATAGGAGGTGAAAAGGTGGTGACTTTTGTACAAATAAGCTTACCTTAGGTCTATGGTGCAGCATTTGCCACAGCATGCTCAGCTGGAAAGGAAGTCCATGGTATCTGAAAGGTGCAGTGTATCCACAGTCTAAACTGAGCTTTGCGTAGCTAACGGTAGCTGCCTAATAGTAAATGTACATCGTCCTTCCAAATGATTAGCAGAGGATGAGAATAAAATAACTGAGAGTGGAGAAAGCCGAATTACTCTAAGCTTTAGGGGGTTAGTCAGGAGCGTTAGCTCAACTCTTCTTGTTACAGAATCATTTGTGCCTTCTCAAGGATGTTTGAGCTCTCCATCACCCTAAAAAAAAACGAGCCTGGCTCTTGTCGGTACACTGGTCCATCTTCTCTACTTCATTTCCATCTGTGTGAGAGACCTGGTTTACTTGTGCTGTTTTTCCTGAGAAACCAAGTGCTCATCTTGAACTTGCTGCTGGTGCTAGGGGCAAAAAAAAAAGGAGACTGGCTTCCAATATGTGAGAGGAGAGGTTCTTGCTTTATTTGGCATGCCACCTGCAGGAAAGACTAGCAAAAGGAAAGTCGGGGGGGAGGGGAGCTCCCTGAAGCCAAGTGCAATTAAAAACAATTAACATTATCTGATCTTTCGTTCAAGGTGAGGGAGAACAAAAAGTCCATTCAGTGGGGGAAAGGCTGACACTCAGAATATTTGGGTGCTTCACATGACAATCAAAGATGCTCCGTGGCTTAAAATGTATACAGGAAGAAAGACATCCTGCTCGGTAAAGTGGAGGAAGTGGAAGACGCTGGACCAGATGGATTGGCACAGCGACTGCAATAATGGACTCAAACATAAGAACTATTGTGAGGGCTGTATTTCGTTCTGTTGTACATAGGGTCATGACCAGTCGGAACCGACACAATGGTATCTGGCAACATCTTCATAGACCTGCACCCAGAATGGCCATCGTTCATGATGACTTCATCAATCGACTGTCCCCAGAGCTTAGGTCATTTAGAAGGACATTTGTGCCAGTTCTTAAAATGCTCTTCAGTGGAGAATTTGTTTTTCAAGGGTTAAATCCTACCATCTGTCATTGCCCAGTCCGCAGTGGATTTGCAAAAGAATTCTATAAAGAAGGGGCTGAAAGACTTCCTAACAGTAATTTAAGAATTATGTTTTAACTGGGCATTCTCTTGAAGTTTCCCCATGGGGGAAAAAAATTCAGAACCGACCACTTGATTACATAGTCAAATTGAGTCAGGCAAGTTGTAAATATGAAATAAAGGTGACTCAAAGGTTAAAAACAAAACAAAACAGAAGCTTTGCTGCTTTAACTCTCTGACCAAGGAGCTGAACACCAACACAGCTTAAACGTTGCCTTAATGGTCTCCCCGAAGGTAACATTGTCTAAGGATGTCTCAGAAGTAGAGTAAGTTGTGCAAAGTCACCTGTATGCCCCAAATCCAGGTAACAAGAAGGAAGGAGAACTGATGGGGCTAGATAGCTTTTATGGATACATCATGCACCTTCCCATATGCCTGCCACAGATAGCGAAGACTTCACTATTAAGAAGTAGCCATCTGCAATATGGCATGCACCTACTGAAATGCACACATTCCCTGGGAGATTAATACATGCCAATAAACTGTTGCCTCTCCCTAGTAGACCTGCCTGATTCTCTTTCCAGGCAGTTGCCTGAGAGCAATTTGAATCTTGTGTAGGGGTGTTGGGGATGCCAATGTGGGCTGGAGTGGTGTGCAAATGGGAAAGAGGGACAAGGATGGGAAAGTTGGGCAAGATAAGGACACTGACCCAGGATGACCTAAACCCCAGGTCTGAGTTCAACAGTGTCTCCTGTCTGCCAGCGAGCTACAGGGGGCTCTGGGTGATGACAGCGAGGCCATGGAGGGTAGGGAGAGCCTACTGAAATCAACTATAGCTTTACAGTGTTGTTTCCTTTGGGCTCTTGGCCACCTCACAAGTAGACACGTTGACAAGAATTTTGACGCTTATGACAGCTCAACCCTAGAGAAGAAAGGAATGCAGAACTGGAGGTGGCTTTGGCTGATATGTGTGTGTGTGTGTGTGAAAAAATATTGCTACTAGGGTTCCAGTTCACAAATGCACAGGTTTATTCCAAACGAAACATATTTAAACATGTCTCACTGATCAGCTGCAGAAAAAATTTCTCAGTACTATACCTCTCGTAGTCTTGTTAGAGGGTCTTCACAGAAAGGTCCCACAGTGGCACACAGTGACTTCACGGGGCGGGGTGGGGGACTTGGTGGGTCATTTAATGTCAAACAGAGAGGTCAACTCAAAAGGTTATGGAGAATGTTTTTTGAAATTTCCTGTGATAATTTGGACAGATTTTCTTCACAGATACTGGGTGACTGTGGGGGCTTATGATCAAGATGTCATAAGAAAATGGAAACTGTCATTGGTGAGGAAAAGGCCAGAAAACTTGCACCAAGGAATTTCTCCACAGGACCACAGGACCATGCACTTGCACATTCTTGGAGGTGAGGAAGTGCTGTCCTATGAGGATTTCAGTGGGGAATCTTGCCCCATTCATCCTTCAGCCTGATTACACCCCTTCAGATTTCTTTTTATCCCCCCAAATGTAAAGAACGTCGAAAGGGAATTTGAAGTGGTATAAATAGGAGTGCACATAATTCTTCTGCGATGAATTAGTTGCAAATATCACTTTCAGAATGAATGTCCACACACACACCCAGGCATATATGAGCACACATATGTATATACACACAAAAAGTATGGCTATAAAATCATAGAAAACTTTATTAAACATGAGTATCAAAATATGAAGCCCTTGTTTCTTGACAGCCTCTACTATTCTGAAGGGGATATGTTCAGGTCTCTATGGGATTTATCACTATAAAGCAATCTCAACCTAGAGTCCATCACCATTCAGCTACAAGTTGAGAATATGGATCACAAACTTCCTATGGAAAGGATAGAGACTCCCAGGTAAGACAGTGTTAGTAAAGGAGAGAAAGGTAGGAGGCCCCACATGTCCCAGTCTCAAATCCTCCTGTAAGCAGCCAGATCCCGGGACAATGACAGACACATAGAGATTGAAACTGAGTTGAGAACCCAGATGTAAATCCATCATGACCTACGGAGAGCTGATCTTTGATGGAGGCCCAAACACGTGAATGGGGGAAGAGATCATCTTATTAATAAATAGGGCTGACAAAACCGGGTTATCAATTGCAGAAAAATAAAACAATATTCAAATCTCTCACTGTATACAAAAACTAACTCAAGAGAGATCAAAGACCTAAATAAAAGCCTAAAATTATAAATATTACCAAAGAAAAAACAGGAGCAAAGGTAGGGACCCTAACACATGCCATGCATATTAAACATAACAGAAAATACACAAACAACAGAATACACACTATATGCCTGAGACTTCCTAAAAATGGAGACAAGTCTTCACCAAAAGGGTAAAAAGAATACCTAGGCTGGAGAAAATTGGGGGCAACGATTTATTGGACAAGGGGCTGATCTCTAAAATTGGTAGACAGGATGATTATGGGGGCTTATAAAACAGATGTCGTAAGAAAATGGAAACCATCATTGGTGAAGAAAAGGCCAGAAAACTTGCGCCAAAACAAACACACATTAAAAAAAATCCTTCTAAATGTGGGCAGAGGACATGAACACACCTGGTGGTGCAGTGAGTGACACATAGGTTGTTCATCCTAAAATCAGCAGTTCAAAAACCACGACCTGCTCCCAGGAGAAAGACGAGGTTTTCTACCCTTGTAACAAGTTAGAGTCCCAGAAGCCCTCAGGGGCAGTTCCATGAGTTGAAATCAACTTCATGGAAGTGAACTTTTCACCCCAAACAAACAGAAGACATCCAGGCAGCCAACAACATATGAAGAAATTTTTGTGATCCTCAACCTTACAAAAAAAAAAAAAAAAAAGCAAACAAATTCACCACTATCGAGTCAATTCCACTTCATCGTGATCCTGTAGGACAAAATGGAAGTGTCGCTGTGGATTTCTGAGACAGGGGTCTTGACGGGAGTAGAAAGTCTTATCTTTCACCACAGAGGGGCTGCTGGGGTTAAGCTGCTGACCTGGAGGCCGGTGATGCTAAAAGCACTCCTTACAAAGCAACAGTCAGATGCCATCTCACACAAGAATGCATCGTCAAAGCGAAAAACAAAACAGAAAACAACCAATGCTGGTGAGGGTGTGGAGAGACTAGAACCCTCGATGCAAACCTTGTGGGAAATAGTATGGTACTTTCTCCAAAAATTGGAAATGGATATACCATATGATGCCGCGGTCCCAGGACTAAAAAAAATGCCCACAGGCATAAGACAGGGGAGGCAAACAAAGAGGTGCATGCCTGTGTTCACGACAGCATGATTCACATGGGCAAAAAGATAGAAGCAACCTAAATGCACATCAGTAGACGAGCGGATAAACTACCCGCCTGACATACCAGCCCCGGAAAAACAAACAGCAGGAAACGGTAACGAACCTGAGAAACACCTCATGAGTTGGAGGAACCCAGAGGACACAAGACTGAGTGAAATTTGTCAAGCACAAAAGAACAGATAAGGTACAAGATCATGACTGTAGAAAGTCAAGAAAAGATTCATAGACAGAAAAGAGGCCATTATTTCATAGTTAAAAGAAGTGGCAGAGGAAGGAGGGAGAAAGCACTAACTAGAAGATAAGTGAAGGGAGAGGCAATTCATCCTAAGGAGGTCAACAGAAAATGAAGAAAGTAAGGAAAGAGGCAGGGAGGAGCACCATGTTCAAGGTGTCTACCATAGACACCATCCCGCTCCAACAGCCACCATACTCATCCACAAGTAGCCCCACAGACAGGCACTCCGACCAGACAGGGATGTTACCCCCACAAATACGCCCAAGTTCGACAGAGGATATTTCGACATTATATGTGGACTGCAAATATAGTTATGAAGATAGTAGAGCATATTGGGGACAGAGTTATGAAAACTTCTTAGCCTAAACGGAACACGGGGAAGGCCTGGAGACTCCACACCATATCTCAAAGGACACTACAGCCAATTGGCATGACACCACCCACAAACACAGTGTCTTCCATCCTCCGTGGGCGAGTCATGACAGCGGTGGGTGGGGAGGTCTTCAATTCTTGTGAGCAGCCATGCAAGGTTCAGGAACTGGTCTTTTTGCATCTGGAGAGAAGACGAGTAAAGACTATTGAAAAAGCAAGTACATAATGCGTCTGATGGAGTAATGAACCACGTGAACCCGTCTCCTGAACACGGAGACCGGAGTAGCTAGATGGTGCCCAGTGACCACGGCTGATGGCCCTGAAAGGGTTTACTCTAGGGGGCCCCGTATAGAGTGGAAGAAAACTCTGAGAGGGACTGGGGGCATCCCAAGACTGTGGCTC